>JANHFR010001093.1:195876-206930 GCA_032468015.1 Mimophis mahfalensis | reverse complement strand
CCGGAAAATATTAATAGATCATATTGGTATTTGATACTACACATTTTAACAGCGGCTAGGATACTGTGGGCCCAATTTTGGAAAAATAATGTGAATCCACCTGACGGACTGTTAATTCAGAAGATACTGGACTGTGCAGAGGTGGATTGCCTGGCGATGTTGTTAAAGGATAAAGGAGACAACGAATATTATAATTCTTGGAATGTATGGTATTATTGGCTCTCTAACCAGACTACTGATTAAGAATATGTTCCTTTTCCTTGTCACGTTTTTGCAATATCTGTTAAAGTGTATACCTAATTGGGGTTTTTTTCTTTTATTTTGTAATCTAGTGTTAATGTGTCATTATTGTTATGCACTACCGTATCGGTTTGAGATTTGTAGTTTTTGTTTGAATAAAATTAATAAATAAATAAAATAAATTTTTAAAAAAGAAGAAAAGGGACAGGTTTCAGGCAAAGGAAAACCTCTGTCCGCCCTGTCAGCATGGTGATGTCACCAGAAAATCCCCCCCAACAGTTTTCCAGACACATAAAAAACTAATACCTCCGTAATTTTTCTGTTCCAGCATTACATTTTTCTTTGTATAAAGAACAATAGTGTCAGTACCAAAAGCCTTATCCTCCTCCTGATGCATCCTGGGATGACTTTAGCTTTTGAACTGCCAATCATTCTAGGGAGGGCTCTAACCATCTTCTCATTCTTTAGACTAGTTCAAGGTCATGCCACAAGGCAGGCATCCAGATGCGCGCCAACCAGCAATGGGGGGATTGGTTAATGTGATTTGTTATGTGTTGAGAGGGGTGGTTGCATTAGAGTTTTTCCTAGGGGAAACGAAACCTTTGAATCAGTTTCGGAATTGCTTCGATCTACCAACCTGGAGTTTGCTAATAAACAGTAAATTGGATGAATCCTGTGTCTGAGTCGTGTTGGATATGGCAACACTCTTTTGGAGCCTGACAAATAGTAGCATTTTTAATTGTCAATCACAAATGCAATCTTCACACACTCAGTGAAGAAGTGAAACAGCCCCTTTGTAGTGAAACTACACTAATACCTTAACTGTTTTCAGTTTTACAGTTTTCAACAGCATTTCACTTCTTTTCTGGCTGTTTTTCTTGATGACTAACAATTATCACAACCTTAGTTCCTACCTTTCACATATGACTATAATCTCTGTAGTAATCTATAATATTTTTTTTAGTTTTTTCCTAGTCCATTTTAATAGCAAACCATTTCATTACTTTCTTAATTCTGTTCCTTCTGCTGACAGACTTCCCTTAAAATTCTTCAACATCTTTTAAAACTATTTTTTAAAAAACCCCATCAACATAGCTTTGCATTTTCTTTTTCTTTTTCTAACTTAGTTTACTTTGTTTCATTTATGTAATTTCTTTAGCTGCCCATCTCAACCAGTGACTCTTGTATATATAAAATCAAACAATGAAACAATCAAAACAATACAGAATAAATACATATTATAATCAATGGCCACCATAAAACAAAATACACAACGGAAACACCTATTCTAATGTGCTGTAGCTTATATAGAATTCTCAAATGTAAATAAAACAAGCAAAACCTTGTTATGGCCACATTCTTTCCAGGTATCTTTTTTTCCACTGTACATATTGTATAATATGTACTCCTCAGGCTTTGCTGCATTTACTCTCTCACATACATTTTTCTTTATAGCCCCTTTCTTTTATCATTCCACCAAGCATATTTACACTGTACTTTGCATAATATTTAAGTATAATATTTTATATTAGCTCTGCCAACTCCTGTGAAATATATCTTTTTGAGGCACCTAAATAAATTACCTTAATAGTAATGATCAAACAGTTAAATTTTACAGTACTTTCCCCCAAGCATGAAACTGACCAGTCAATTTTCAAACATTATTTGTTTGTTTGTTTATATGTTATCTTTCATCCTACAGTCTCATGGTAGTATACTCAATTCCTCCATGAGATAGATTAATATGAAAGCAATAGCAGCTGATATGGATGCAAGTGATTATTATGGCTAAATATATATCTGAATCCAGTTCTTTTTGGTCCCGCATAATTTTTGTTCTATCTTTAAAAATAAATGAAAAAGCACCAATGGTATATTTAATGATAAGTAGTAAAAACACGTAGGGAAACTGTTATTTCTTAAATTTTAAACATTTGTTGCAATATATTACTTGTTCTTTAAAATATATGTTCGAGTACTGGTTTTGTATTTCTTTTCTACCAGACCAATATTTTATGTTTTCAAAACCCCAGAAAGAAATAGATATTTTCATTAGCATTGACTGGGCATCATGCATCATGAGGTTTTATTGAGATTTGGCACAGGGTACCATGTGCACCCAGCCATTGTGATTCGTAAAGCACATTTAGTGACTTAGTGAAATATGTCAATCAGTCATACAGAGCCACATAATTCAACACATTCTTTTCCAGTGTGGGACTTCTGAGACATTTATTAAGTTGGACATAGCGTCCTATAATGCTGATCCTAAGAGCAGGTCTTCTTTTTGTAGAATTTCTGGCTAGCAGCAGAACAATGTATGCAACTTTTGTTCTATGAACTCCAGCTAGGTAAATTGTAATGAAGAAACTTAAAATTAATACAGATTCAAAGTTTCAATTAATTCTGTCAAAAATTCTTTTTGTAATAAGAAGGTTGGTGTAAGCTCAGCTAAAAAAGGGAGATGAGATGCTCATTTTTTCCTATTTTTTTAAGAAAAATGTAGAACACTTTCACTCCTTAAAACTTTAATTATTCTGTCAATTACTAAGAATAAAGCATTGAAATCTTTGCCATTGTGAAACTATGTTGTCAATGTGATGGGTATAACTTTGAGTGAAAAAGTACTGCTAAAATGCTGAAGCTAATATTATAGTGCATGTCTTAATACAAAGTCAGGATAATGAAAAATGCCATTCTTTGTAGCAAATAGATTATACATTCATGCCAATTCAGTTAATTACAAGAAAAATAAATCTCTGTGACAAGGGTATACTTTTGTCATTTATTGTATTCAGAATTCTCTAACAGGTTCTGTTCTTATATCATATTTAGCTGGGCCAGGGAAGGACTTAATTTTAGAACACCCACAAGAGATTAGTGGACTTTCAAGTAACCTTGACAGAATTACAAATACCCCCAAACATATCATATATAGGTTCAACCAACTTTTTTTAATCACTTGTATTGTGGGAATGCACCCATGTTTCCTTGTAAGCATTGTAACTGATGATGATTCCAAGGTAGACAAAACACCTAATGCTTCTTATACTATAATTAAAATAATCTTATCTATTCCAAAAGTAAATAAATGTCAAGACTACAGAGATAAAGCCATAATCCTAAAACCTAAAAAAGATCTCAACTACTCCAGGACTCAACAGAAACTAGGCCAGTCCCAACCAGCCAGAAGAAGCCCCCTGAACACCATGTATCTTATGAGCATGACAAGACTACGTCTGTGAAAAGGCAGTGGATTGACATTCATTCTTGAATGATAATCAAGATAAGTGCCTACCAAATAAACTTTATCTGATTGGTATTATCAAGGTGGAAAAAAAGAAGATATCATTTGGGGCTTCTGTTAAATGGGATTTGCTTTGAACTTCAATTTCATTGCATCCTGGGCTTGGAGGAAAATGAATCCAATTTCTGTATGATCGTATGATGCTTCAAGTCATGATGGACATCAAGGGTCCTTCGCATGTGTGTGGGCAGAGGGATTCCAATTATTGTCATAACAGTGTGGTGTTTTGGAGCATCCCCTTTTCACATTTTTTTAAAAATGGTGAAATATGACTAATAATCTAACGATGATAGTACAATAAGAACAGCAGCGATTAACATGAACTTAAGGGAACTCCAACAGCTATTATAGCTATTATAGCTATTATTGTATGAGAGGCATTTAGGTATTTAAAACTGAGGTGGCATTTTTTACACTCAACCCTCAAGAAGGAATGAGGTTTTAGCTCTGGATATCTCTTGTATTCATAACTGCTACTTGCACGCATAATTCCCATGAGAACTATGGGGGTATATTGTTGTACAAGGCCTCTAGCTTGCCTTATAAGAGTTCCACTGATATCAACCTTAGTGAAAAGTGCAAATTCTTTGTTCTGAAAAAATCTGGGTTTATGGAAGTGACTAATCTCCTTCAGCCTGACAGAGTCTGTTTTAGAAGGCCCACCTTTGGGCCTGGCATAGATAAAGAAGGAACCCAAAGTCTGCTGATTAACTTGCGTGTTCCAGAATTGCCTATATGATCTAAATGCTGGGTATGTGCCCTGATTTGCTTGTGAATGTTCTTCCCCATTATGGGCTTTATGGGTTTTCTTTTTACCTCTGTTGGAATTTGTGCAGCTTGGGAGTTCTTTTGCTGTTGCTTTTATATCTTCCTAAAATTACATTTGACTTCCAAGGCTTTTGTTTTTCCATAGGTTGTTTTGGAGGTAATCAAAAAATTGAGAAACGAGTGACCGTTGTAGTACAGGGCAAATGTTTGAGAATTAAAAATCTGAATCAAACTTTCCAGAGCTCCCCTGCTTCTTTTATTTCCAATCAACTACTATTTGCCTGGTCAAAGAAGAAAGGCTGATAATGTGATAGTTTTTCAGTAATATCCAAGGGTTCATGAAGTATCATATATTTTGGGGACAGAACAAATAAAAACACTGTATTTCCCAAATAATGATTTTTTAATACAGTTAGCATGTTTGTTGCAGCCCAAACCCATTAATTATTAGTGATTCCTTGGTTTAACAGTGTTGGTGGAACGAGGCCAGGAAATAGAAAGTTGGATTATTATTAAATTTTTAAAAGATACAAAGGATGATGAAGCAAAATTAAGAGTAATGAGCTCTGCAACCTTCCAGAAGAAGAAATTATAATGGAAGCCTATTTGTAATATCCATGTGTATTGTAAGAAGAACCTGCGTATGTGACTACAACCCCAAATTATGTCCCTTTCCGTTCAAAGTTCTTAACTGAAGTGACATGAAAGGAAGAAACATCTAGCACTTTCTCATATGATAAAAATAGCAACATTGATGAGCCATTTCCTTCTAGTTACTGGCTTATTTATTACCAGTCAAAGAAGGTCTGAAGCTCTGCACAAAATGTTAAGGAGAAACTTGGAGATATGTCCCACTGGAATACAATATTGGAACATATTTTAACTACTGTAATACTTGGGGTCATTTAAGCAATCGAACATTACTTAAGGTTGCTCTTTAATCATTCTTCTTGTGGAATCTATCTTTATGCATCATTATCCTTGAAATATTTACCTTACCAAAACACTTAGGCTTGATTCAGGATCATTTAGTTTGCTTTACTACTTTCTGAAACATTTTTTTGCTTTTAATTACTATGACCTTAAGCTGTGTGATCACCTCTGGTTTGTTCATAATTGGTGGTGTGATTCATAAGGCTAGTAAAGAGGCAAGAACTTGAAAGAAAGCACAGCTGCTGAGCAATTTCCATTAATTTCAGCAGGGATTACTCAAAACATATCCTCCACTGAAGTGTGCCTGCCCCTTTGTCCAATATCTTAAATGAATTTCAACATGCAAAATAATGAACAGAATGAAACCTTTTACATCAAACCTTGAAAAATGTATTTTTATAATAGAGCAAGGACAACAGCAATATAGATGTTGATTTTTATTAATTAAAAATCAGTTTTTTCTCTGCTTCAATATTGAGGAGTGCTCTCTTTGTGAACACTATTCCACCAATTATTCAAGGAAAGTATATTTATTCTTCATCATGAACCTGAAATATCACAAAACAAGACAATTTAGATGCAATAGAAATTACCATTGTAAGGAAAGAACAGTAGGAAACAAATGTGAAGCAGTAGATTACATTTAGAAAATCCTTTATTCTCTGTTTAGGCAGCTAAAGTAAAACATGTTTTAGAAGCTGAAAGCTTCTGCCTGCCATTGTTGAATATATTAGTCAGATGACCCAATGATCCTATATGTATCCTACACAAATTCTTAAAACAGTATTTTTTTAAGCTAACACTATGAGAGTAGCCCTGATAAACTTAGAAAAATTCCCTTTACTCATGTACAGAATCTATATATATAAAACAGAGCGGTGTGTGTGTGTTTGTGTGTGTATGTGTCCTATATGCTCTTATACGCCTGTACCAATCTCGCCCAAACTTTGCTTATAGGTACTTTATCCTCCTGAGACAAGCACTGGCGGGAGATCACAAATGCCATCAAGGGATCACCCTTTTCAGCACCCAAAAAAGGGTGCTGAAGTGCAGACCCATACCAACACACCAGCAAATCTGTATTGCGCATGCGCTGCGTGTAACGCATGTGCAGCACAGACCTTCCAGCTGGCTCTGAAGTCGGTGGCCATTTGGAGGAGGCAGCAATGGGACAAGGTTGCTCTGGCTGTCGTTGAGCCTTCTTGGGTGTCACAGAGCCTCCTCCCCCACCGCTAACACTTTGGGCCTGGATAACATGAGGCAGTGGCAAAAGTGCCATGATGGGGCCACACAACCCAGCGGCTGAGTCGCAAGAAATACTTTGGGCCCAATGGGGCTGGATGATGCAGTGCTGGAGCTGCCACTATGAGCCTAAGTGGCAATGGAGGACACAGAGGGGGAAGACTCTCAGGACCCACTATACCCAGACGAAGCAGGGTAATCAGTTAGTTTTCTATTTTTAAAACGAAGTTTTTAGTTCCTCATTAGTGCCATTTGAAGCCATGAAGAAATATAGCTTCTAGTTGGGCACATATGAGATGACTTTCACTACAAATTGCAAAGGCTAGTAGCCTTGGTTCCCTATGTGGAAAACACTTTAGCATAAGAAAACATGTATATTTAAGAAATGTAACTTGCTCCATGCATAATTGTTTAGTAAACAGTGGCATCCAAGTTTTGATCTGTTCACAGATAGGCAGAGCATTAAGGACATCTGTCTGTGCCTGAAAGATTTATCAATGGATTGCGAGTAACTACTGTTTAGTGAGAAACCTGTGGTATGTCTGCTTCAGCTCATTAATTATCTTAGCTCTTTATAGAACGTATTTAGAGTTCTTGAAGCACATCATGGCATACACTTCTCTGGGGTTGTAGACACACATAACTTTATCCTCAAATCATTGTCTGAGACATTTTATTAAAACACAAGTTTTACTACAGTTAATAAAAAGGATCTCAACAGAAAATTAGTCTACCACGGTACGGCAGCTGCACCGTGGGGTAACTCACGTATGTTTATATCAAGGCTTGTAAAGTAATTGTTTGCTAAAACTACCTGCATTGCAAAAAGCTGTCTAGTTGCAACATTTGTAGTAGCTTCAACATGAGTTCTTCTTTTATATTTTCTTAATCTGATATTTACATAATAATTCATGGTACCCTGAACTTTGGCTCCCAAATAATCATTAAAATGTGTCAGACATCTTTAGCAATGTTTATATTGTTATAGTGGATTTATATGCAAGACGAATGAAATACTCAGTATCTGGAATACTGCACTCCCTTCTTTAACAACTTTTTTGTCACTTTCCTAAAGTTTGCTTGCCTAAAAGTAAAACATGGAATATATGACAGTTAACCTCTTTCATTTTATGATCCTTCCTAACTCTATTGCATTGATACAATATTATAAAATGCCAGGTCAAAATTTACAGTAAAGAAAAAAAATGGAGTAAGAATGGAAGTCACTTGCACTCAGATTAGTTACTTGTTTCTTCTTCCCAGAATCCTTTCTGTTTCATTGGCTGGTGTCCAAGTGGTTTTCCTGAAGATTTTCTACATTTCACTATCTAAAGCAGTGATGGAGAACCTTTTTGGCACCAAGTGCCCAAACTGGAACGTGCACGCGCATAAACGCACACATGCACATGTGCGCACATGCTGGAGCACTGGAAAGTGAAGATCAGCTGGCTGGTGCACATGTGCATGGTGCACCAGCTGGTCTGCACATGCATTGGAGTGCCGGAAACCCAAAGACCAGATGGCAATGATGCACGTGCCCCCAGAGTGGGCTCTGTGTGCCACCTCTGGCACGCGTGCCATAGGTTCGCCATCACAGACCTAAAGTTTGCATCCAAATTAAATTGTGCTGATGGTACTTTTTATATCCTACAATGATTCCTGCTTCAAGTGACTTTTTGCATGTGTCCTCAGGGCAACTGAGAGGGGGTTAAGTGGTACAATCCAAACTAGAATTTGTCAGCTCTTGCCTATCAAAATATTCAGGAAGGGGGGCATGTTGGTGTTCTTTGTGCAAGCAACACCATTCTACTCTTATTTTCTTCTGCCCTTGAGGGTGATTTTCTTTCATTTTCTTCATACCCATGTACTTTATTCTTATCTAAACATTATGAGTCTTCTCTATAGAATATTAATGCCTGCTTTTAAGTTCCATGTTCAGTCTTTCTACACTTGTTTCAGTCACTCAGTTGCATCTTTTATTCCCCTTCATTCTCCTGGTTTTAAAAAAAAACAAAACATTTCTCAGCAACTCATACTTGCATACTAATATAACTTGCATATTAATAAGACCGAAATTCTAGAAGGGAGGATAAGGAGGGGTGTGCTTTCCATACTTTCAAAACGTCCCTTCCCTCCTCCCTCTTTGATAGACTACTCTCAGTGTGGTACAGTAGAAACGATCCTATGCAACCAGCATCAGAAGAAATGGTGGAAAGTCATGGAGACCATAGCAAGATTATTTTCTCTGTGCCAGTGACAGCGAATGCAGCAATCAGAGAGAAAAATCCACCCCGCATGAGAGAGGAGGACATTGCTGATATTCTGGAAAGAAATGTCATGATATTTACCGTAGTCTTCTTCAGAGCCAGTCTGCTACATGGTTAAGGCATTAGACTAGAAACAAGAGATTCTGAATACTAGTCCTGAGGGATCCTTGGTGCTCTCTGGACTTGGTTGTTTTCTTGCAGTCAGTTTATCACCAAACTAGTAACATTAATAGCATTAGTAGCACTGATAGTGTTACCTAGTTTGGATAATAAAATATCTGCAAGAAAACAACCAAGCTCAGAGAGCACTAAGTAAACCTCATTTCAACCCTGAGCTAAAAATGTAATTGGAGTACTAGCCCTGCCTGGTGTGAAGCCAGTTGGGTGATCCTGGGTTAGTCTTTCTCAGCTCTAGAAGGGGACAATGGCATGGATTTAAATGGGATGTTAAAAAAAAAATCACTTCTGAAAATCTTTCCAAGAAAACTGCAGGAACTAGCAAATGCCAAGAGTAACACCAACTCATAGGGATGCAGACATGCACAACATGCACATATACACTTCTCTCCAAGGTCTTCTCAATTAAAGGGTAGTGTCTGACTTCTTCCATTGAACCTTTGGCTTGGCATGGCAAGTTGTAGGCTTCAAACTGACTTAAGAAACGAGGAGATGGAATTGTATGGGATCACTTTGAGAGGCAGGAAATGATCCCTACTTTGTGTTTTCTATCTACTGCAACTCAGGATCAGTCAGGAGTATCTCAAGGTCTTACTAACCAGCATTACCTGTAAATGGGTGATCAGGATAGCACTCAATTTTTCAATAGCCCATCATTCATATGTTCTTATGAAGTGACAATGTAGCTGGTGTTCCTTAAAGTTAGCTGTTGGTATAACTCAGGTAGATATGCAGATAATGTGAGTAATAGCATGTCTTAATGCCACTGCAAATTGATACCTGATTTAAATGGAATTTTAGGATGCACATTTTGCAGTGCAGGCACCATAATGGTTTGGGATATGTCTCGAACACCACCTTTCACTATCATCTTTTTAAATCTGGCCATAAGGATTAAGTCACGTGAGACCTGTGCCAATGTTACAATTTCTACATATTAATCTCAGCACTGAATGAATAAGTACAAGTCTAATAATAGGTCTTATGCCAAAGGTTCACTGCTTTTAAGAATAGGGAAACAAGTCAAAATTGAACTTTGCTTAAAATGCTTACTGCTTTTAAGAAAAACAAAGCCCCAGTACATAATGCTTAAAGAACAGAGACAAGATTAGGAATGAGCCTTTCATTCAAATGCTTTCTCCTTCTGGGAAAGAGGCTTAGTCTATGAATGGGCCTTTTTGTACAGGCATTCTGCGTAAGAATTGGGAATAACCACTGTCAATCTTTCTGTGCTATTGCTTAATACATCTTTTTAGAACAGAAAGATACCTGTATGCCAGTCAGCCTCACCACCTTCACTGCCTACCAATATTTACCACTGCCTATATTTGCCAAAATTTCTCCAGCTAATGAACTGAACTTTAAAAAGATATATATAGCAATACAATTATGCCATCCAATCTGCCAATTTGACAACAGTCTCGTTGTCAAAAGGTTTCCAATATACCATGAAATCTTTCAACTTTCAAAGCCGTTTTTCTTTATATCAGTTGCCTATTTCCTCTGCTGTCATTAAAAGCCACTTCTTTCCACACTAGTCATATTGTACTGTTGCCCACAATGTGCAGTAGAATATGTATATCTTACTTCTATGCTTGTCCTCTTCCTCACAGTCTAACTGCTTGATTCTGAGAATTTCTGAAGCAACACAACTGTGTAACCAGCTTGTGTTGCATATAATTGTCTTCACTGATACAGTTGCTCATTTCAAATTACTGACCGGCCTTCCACTAATTCTGGCACCTACTTACAATTAGATTATGGGAAGTAAACCAATTGAGAAGTGAAACCCTTCTAATCTTTCAAATAAAATATTGCTAACAAGCACAACTTTACGAATTAGTGTCACACTGAGATTTGTCATTCAATGTCTTTTTGTGTCTTCCCAGAAGTGGTTCTTTTTAAAATAACGGTGGCATCTTGACACGTAAAATTGAATTGGGCACCTACAAACATTAAATCTTCAGTTTAACTAACATCAGGTCTGATTCACAAACCTATTTAATGTACAGGGGGAGGGCTTTCTCTGTGGGCGCTCCTACGCTCTGGAACCAACTGCCCGTTGACCTCCGGACGGCCCCCGACCTCCGCTCTTTCCGGCGTGAATTAAAGACCTGGCT
>JANHFR010001093.1:85266-100117 GCA_032468015.1 Mimophis mahfalensis | reverse complement strand
GATTGTTTGAGGCAATAAGCTGACCTTGTAAATATGCTGCTAATAATAAGCAGGCATATACAAAGAATGAAAGCTATTGCTAAGCACATTGATTGGTGCTTCACAGACTATAAGCCACCCTGAGTCTTCAGAGAAGTGCAGCATATAAATGGGATTAAAAAAAGAACAACAGAAGGATGATAATAGCGATCCCTGATTAGTTGCTCTTAAAAATAGATATTTAAAAGAATAAACTATAGTTCTTATTTGTGCTCTTGATGTTTATACATCTGACATAATACCTTCTTGGTGGTAATTTCTATCATGTCTGCTTAATTTTTGTACACTCTTATAATATTTATCAAAAAAGAAAGCCTTTGTTAAAAAAACATAGACGGTAAGGAGTTCCTTTTGTGAATAACAAATGTCTCATTCACTGAAAACTACATTGAATGCAACTGACCTTTGCTTGTAATTTTATATTATTAGTGACAAGAAATCTCCCAAGATTTCTTTTATATGTTAGCACTGACTCAGAACTAAAAGTATTACTGTATCAGATCTTCACTATAGAATCCTAAAGTGATATTCTTGGAAATAAGGACCACAGTATGAAGATGTTCATCCCAAGACAGAAAGTCTGAGTAATCATTAAGAATTCTCATCTATTAAGATTGGAAATAATAGCAATAATCTTTTCCACACTGGGTTTCTCAGCTGTTGAGATATTCTGTAGTTTCCAAGTATTAGACTATTTCAGAAAGGTCTCATAATGTGCTATATGAATCAGGGCAATAGGATGTAAATCCTGGTCTAAACAAACATTGGACAGAGATACTAAGTAATGTTAAACATAAGAGGAAATGGAATTCTAATTGGTGGTGTAAATTAAATGTTTAAAATAAAATAAAGGAAAATAAAATAATGCTTATATTTTAAAAATGAAATATTGGAAAGTTAAAAAGAAAAGTATTATGGGTGAAAAGAGGAAGAATACAAACCAAAGAAAAATCCCAACAAATAGCTGTATGCCACTGCAATGATCAATATTTTCTCATCTGCAATAAGAATTGACTTAAACTATGCATTTCTAAAGGATTCTAGCTCATCTCTGACTTACTGTCAATCCACAATCTGTTTAAACTGTATCACAGAATGAATTCCAATGATAGTTGGAAAAATAGAAAATATGACTAAAAACTTATCAGTCTGTCTTTAATATAACACAGATCTCAATCTCCTTTCAAGACACTAAGCATTTACTGCATCTCATCTATACATTATTGGCAGAAGGTCAGTGCTACTAAAAAATATTCCCTGTTTATGTGGCTAGCAAAACTAAACCTTTATATCTTAGCACAAAAACATACAATACCAATCAAACTTTATAGGACACCAGACTCAAAATATACACGTACATTTTCAAAATGAAGAGAGGTTAATACCTACCCTGGCAAGAAAAGGACCAACTAAGGAGATTCTGCTGTTCCTGGCTTTTATACATCTTTCACCAAGGTCATTGATGATAGCGACATAAAAGGCATCAATATTTTCCCTTGTTTCTAAATTTGGCTGCAGGTCCTAGAAGAAGTTGGGGAGGGTGGGAGAAGAAGGCACATTTCAAAGTATGTGGCATTTGAAGGAGAGGGGTTTATTAATTAGTTTGGATTCTAACTCACAATTCTTTATGAAGCAATGTAAACTTTACAAAGTAAATACAAATGTATTGCTGATCAAATTAAAACAAACAAATAAACAAACCTACCAATAAACACAAACCTTTTTTTGGACTGCAAGACAATCCTTCCATGGGCTCATCAAAATGCTAAATTTTGGATATGAAGGTTTATAATCCTGTGATAAATTACAGGGAGGAGAGGAAGGGAGGATGGAATGGACACACACTTTTTGCCATCTACAATGTATTTAACAGTCTGGGAGAATATTTGGGCACTGAGCAGCTTTACCACCCACTATGCGTAACATTTATGGGATCACACACCAAATAGCAAACTAAGGCTACTAATAATTTGTTAGTCACTATCAAAATTCAAATTGGCATCACAGAAATATTTGTAGTGGCTGGTCAGATTATTTTTAATGTTTCAGTGAGTAATATTAACCCACTCTGGCTTAATTAATGAGAGAAAAGCATGGGTTTTCCTAACTAGGGTTAGGAGAAGATGTGGTATTTAGCCAGTTCCGACAGGTTTTAGAAAACCAGTAGCAATAATTTTGGTTCAGAAAACGGGAAAATACCATATCTGATTGGCTGACACTGGCAAATACCACCTCTGATTGGCCAACAGCATAGTCATGCCCACTAAGTCACGGCCACAGAACCAGTAGTAAAAAAATTTGAATCCCACCACTGGTTAGGAAGGCAATTGAACTTGCTTCACGCATTTGGAGATTTTATTTCAATTAATTCCCTGAGCTCCAGCATACTTGTTAACATCACGATAAAAAATGACAGCATTTTATTCACACAGGCTGAATAAAATTAAGAAGTTTCCTTTGAAAATATGGGTTATATGGCTTAGGAAAGTCAATTAAATCTCCGGCCAATCAGTTGATGACATCAACTCCTGCCAATAATCTGGAAACACTTTTCATCATGTCAAGACATGACTTTTTATAGTGTAATACTAAGGTTTTATGCACAGGAGAAAAATATGGATATATAAAAAGAGGTAAATTGCAAGTTGTATGTTGTATACATGGGGATCCCCCATTATACATGGGGATAGCTCACTTTTCTATGTGTGCAGGTGTTGAAAGCCAAAAAAGGAAGTAAGAGATTCTTGCTCCTTTTATAATTGTGTTAAAAGAAGGTATTTTAATTGTGTTAAAAGAAGGTATTTGTACTTTTTTCTTTTGGAATTGCCATCTGTTCAATGTAATTCAAAAAGCCTTCAACATCGATCACTTCAACAAACTACTTCATTAAATCATTAATCAGCTGAGGGAAAATATTTCTATTTTCCTGCAGCTTACCTCAAGAGTTACTTGTGGTAAGATGAGCAGCCTATACATTTTACAAATAAATAAACAAATAAACTGAAAAGACAAAATGTTTCTTATCAATATTATTTTTCAGAAAAATATTTTCAATTGTAGGATACCATCATGGAAACAACTTCTTTTTGTGGGAAGTAGAACTTGGCAAAAGTCTCTTGGGCAAACCCATGTGAAGGTTCATGTGAGAACAGTGTCCCAGACTTATTGACTGTTAAGAACTAAATTGGTTGTAAGGAACGAACTGAATTTGGTGTCTGGAAACAAAGTGGAGTCAATAGCTATTTTGGAATGTGTCTTCTTCAATATCCTTTCAAGTAAAATGATTCCTCAGCCAGAATCCTATTTAATGGAAATGAATTTCACTGGATCTTTAAAGAATGCTTTTACATTCATGCACATACTGCATGCCCATTCCTATTTGAATGAAAATAAGTTAAGATGTCTAGCATTAAGGAGCACAGATGTGACTACAAATAGCTTGCTATTATGAATACTTCCAAAGGAAGCAGCTTCGGTTAGTTATTCTGTTCCTAGCTAGACAAGAAGTGTTCACTATTTTTAGCCAAGCAAATAAAAATGAATAGTCTGCCTACTAAGTGATTCCAGCAGAAGTAAGTAGTCGAAAAATTGAACCCTGTGAAAAATTTGAGTTTTCACAAATGAGGACACATTATACTGGGTTTCTTACTAAGAAAATATTAGGGACAGCAAAGAATAATTGATATTAATACAGGGTGATAACCGTATTCAGAAGGGGTGCATACCACAGTGCCCTCAAAAACAGATTTTTTAGTAGTGTGGAAAGACTATGCTCCAAAACTACATTTGCTAAACTTGTACAAATAAAAGAGATTTACAGAGATTTAATGATTACTTTTTATATTAAGTGATTACTTTTTGTATATTGTCAGAGCAAAATTGTACTTCAGGCACAAATTATGGAAATGCTTCAGAGTCCCTTTCAAGCTTTTAGATTCTATTATTTATAATATAAATGATTTTTTAATCTGTAGTTATCAATCAACAGCTGCACCCAATTGCTGAAGGCAATTATAATATTGTTCTAACAAAAACAAGGCACAGTCTTTCTAGGATGAAACATAGTATTCATACATCAGTAAGATCAATCATGACTTCTTTTCCCACTGGAAATACAATGGACTTTTAAATTCTGTGCAAATAAAAATGTATTGAGTTACAAAACTGATATACATCACAACTTATAAGGGCTATCTTATAAATGAATATGGTAGTTCTCTAGAAGTTAACTATAAACTCCAGCAGCTACAGCTGACATGACTTCAATGAAAAAGGCTGGGAATTACGGTTCCCCAACAGTTAAAGAATCACAGCTTTTTCATCCATGGTATAAATTAGCATGAAACAAAGTAAAGCGGAACAAGAAAGCTAAATATTCATTTTATTTTCCTAGCAGAAAATAACTTTGAAGTTGAAATCCATCTTGGCTTGGTTGTCAAAACTATCCAGAATGTGTTGACAGTCACATACTACATTTCAGACCAACAAGCAGTATAAAAAGGCAATATTCTGCTGTGGGTTTTGAGAAGTGTTAACAAGCATCAACATCCTGATTGAAAGCTTTTCTTTGTTCTAGTATTGACTCAGCATCCCACATATCATAACTGCATCTTTTTTTCATTGCTGGTGTTTGAAAATTCCCGTTAGCCTGTACAAAAAACTCTCAATACACAAACAAAAGGCACACATACAATACATTGTATTGTGGACTTTCCAGAGGCAGGCAGTAAAGTTTTTAATGAACCAACCCAAGCCAACAATTTGGAGCTATAAACATTTCTTGTTTCTGTGTCATTTTGCCCTCAAAAGTATTCTTATTCTGATGTATGAAGACAACAGTTATCAAGAGCAAAAGCTAAAAACAAAAATCGCAGATCCTGTATTTCAGTCCAGGGCAGATGATTTTATATCTTTCTCTGCATACAGTAGATGTTATTATCTATAGGCGTTTCCCAAAGAGCCTAGCTCTTTCAGAATAGAAAGAAAGAAAAGTACTGTAAATGCAGATTTACAGCAGGGATGGGTTTCTACTGGTGTAACAACTGGTTTGCTTTGTGTGCACATTTTGTGCACATATGCACACCACATGCACCCTGTGCACATGTTCCATTTGGGCTAGAAATCAGGTGAGATGCTGCAGAGCTGGAAAACAGCTGAGTGGCACGATTCAGCTATTTTTTGGCTCTGCCGCATCTCATCTGTTTTCTAGCCCAAACAGAATGTGCTTGGAGCCACTTGGAAGCATGTGTACCACACGCGCGCTGCACGCGTGTTCTGTTTGGGGTAGGAATCAGCTGAGAAGTGGCAGAGCTGAAAAACAGCTGATTGGTGTGCCTCAGCTATTTTTCAGCTCTGCTGCACCTCTGCCATTCTCTAGCCTTAATGGAACATGCACGCAGAGATAAAGGATAGCTAAGAAGAATGGATGGGTGGGTGGGCCCACTTCCAAACCCCTGCAGCAAACACTAACAACTGATTTGCCCAAACCAGGCTGAACCAGTAGAAACCCACCCTTCCCTGTAAATGCTTGATCAAGCTTTGTTCAAACTGACGCTAAAACCAGAAAAACTATAGTTAGAAATGAAAGTACCATGGTCTAATAAGATCTTAGAAAAGTCTTAAATAATGAAATAAACAGAATAGCATGATCACCATGATAATTCAAGCTATTTGTCTCTATGTGTACGTCTATCCAAAATTCATTTTTTCTGCATTTAGTTATGAACTAAGCTCTATCTTTTTCACATTGTGATGAGTGGTTGGCCCCTGTCCATTGTTCCTGTAATGAAGCCTAGTCTCTGTCCTTTGCATGGGCTCTTAACAGCTGTTGCCTTCATAAATCCATCTGCAGAAAACTTGATTAATCACTAGTTCTGCAGAGTTATAATGACTCGTAAGAAAAATATATTTTTTGCTGTGGTTCAAATAAGCAGGAGAGAGGCCAGAAGTAAACAGAGCTAAATCTCCAAAACAGAGCACAGGAGGGGGAAACATCAAACCACCCTTGGCTAATTTCAAAAAGCTAGCAGGGTTACACATGGTTAATATTTGAATGAATGTTTCCAGAGAACTTTGGAATTAACCACTGAACAAAAAGCCCCATGGAAGTAGACACTGAGGAACTACAGTACTTTTATACTTTTCTTAAGAAAGCCACATGTCCACATCCATGTATGTACTACAATATCAGCTTGAATCAATGGAGATGTTACTGTTTGTTTAATTCTAATTTTGAAGAATTCTTTGAAAGCTTGTCCAAAGAGTTTACATTGCAGCTATTTTCAGCAAGACAGGTTGCATTTATTTCCAACTCATAATCTTCCATTTAACCAGTAATGTCTTTTGCATGCTGAGAGTTAGAGATGGTAGGGTACTTTGTGTGCATAATTAAAATGACACTGTTTTGTAACTGTAGTTGATATGTCTCTAATATGTTAATACTGAATACTATCATGCAGTGTATAAATATAATACATTTGCAAATAAGTAAATTTATTTCTCCAAGGAGCAAATTGTTGATAGAAAAGTCCCATATCTTGGAGTGAGATAACATGTTCTCTATCTGACTGCATTCCTCTGATAAATACCTTAGAAAATAACCACCAACAATTGTGCAACTATTAATATGTGTTACCAATGTCTCAGGATGCTTCTGGACTTTGGTCTTACTATGGTTCACCATTCCTACTTTGTGGAATTTAATAGAGTGGAAGATAAAGTGAGATGTTTAGTGTGTCATCTCTCCCTCTTTCTCTCTTTCCTGTTTTCCCAAGTCTTTACTTTTCTCTTTTTAATTGGCAAAAACATTTAGGAGCAAAAGAAGGACTAATTATACATTAAATTCTGTTAGCATCTACCATCTGGATGATCTGTCAGTCACTGGAATTAAGTTACAGAATGATCTAAAAGGGATCAAAGGAATGCAGTTGCCACAGTTAATCACATACAAGGCTAAAAGTACAGATTCAGTATCATAAACACAGGCAAAAGCCAAATTTGGGGGTTTAACATTTGATTATCTTTCTTTGTGGCATTGATAGGGTGGCTGTTTCCTTTTCTTTTCTTTTTGCTTTTTTTTTGTATGTACTGTATATTGTCAGATGAAAATCTGATGATAATATTGCAGTTTGCATAGAACAATAGAATTAAAGCAGAAATGGCTATAAATATAATAAGTAACATCAGATACCGTCAGTAATTGTATTTGCTATAAAAATTCTTCCTGCATATACTTAGCATTTTTATTGTAAAGCAATTTGCTGGAGATTTAGAACCAGTGAAAAATAAAGATATGGAACTTGTGGTGATATGGATTTTCCCATCATTCTTATGATCTATTTCCTACCATTCTCTAGCCAATCCTAGGTAAAAACTCAAGTATAACAAGGTTTAGAGAAGCATAGTTACCATTAACACAATGGTAAAATGATTTTGATATTTTTCTGGACCAGTTCTGGGAATGGTGGAGGAAAATGCTCTGCTTAGGTTTTCCTTCTCTCTGGCAGATTCCAGACCATGTTGTGGGTGCAGAGAAAGAAGAAAAGGCCAAATCTTGGTCCCTTGCAACATGGGTTGTCTCAGGGCTTGGAAATTTTACTTCTCTTCTTTAATATCTACACAATGCCACTGGGTGAAGTCATCATCTGATAGGAGTTGATGCCACACAGATAATACAATTGATAATTCAATTATCCCTGATCAACCAAACAAGTTTGTCCTAGTTTTGATCCTGGAGATTGGATGGGGAGAAACTAGCTTCATCTTATCCCTAGCAAGAAGGAGTACCTCAGAGTTTTTGATCCCTGGATCTGATGAGATATCATTTTCGAGTTCTGCTGGAGTTGCACTCTTCTGGGTAGAGATGGTGTGCAGGTTTGGGGTTTTGTTAAATTCATGGTTCCATAACTGCATGTGGCCGTTATGACTAAAAGAGGTTTGCACAAATCCATCTCATGTAGCAATTATGGGTGATTCTGAACTGGAAGGTCTTGCTCATGGTCATTCATGCACTGGTCACTTCCTGGTTCTATGCCTGCCATGTGCTCTGGAAGACTTGCCTTTGAAGATGATCTGGAAACTGCAAGTGGTTCATAATGCAGTGTTGTGCAGTTTGGGGTATGTCATAGTTGAACTGGTGTTATGTGAATTGCACAGGTTTCCATTTTTCCCCCAGATATGTTGTAAAGTAATAGTTATCATCTTTAAAGCCATGGATATCACAAGATCAGTTTACAGTGGTCCCTCAACCTATGAACCACTCGACATACAATGATTTTGATATACGAACGGGGAAACCGCAGGCGCTTTTAGCCGCGGTTTCCCCGACTTCCAAATGACAGCCGCAGTTTCCTCAACTTACGGCCTGGTCCCAAACGGCTGGTAAAGTTCTTTTTTAAATTTTTTTTGTAGAACCCTAATTTTTCTGTGCACTTTGCATGCTTTTAAAGTGCACGTCAGAAAGAGGTTTCCACAAAAAACTGGGAGTCTGGTTCTTTTTCCTAGGCTCCAGAACGAATTAATCCGTTCCCAATGCATACCTATGGGAAGCTGCTTTTCGCCCTATGAATTTTTCAACTTCCGAATATGCATTCAGAATGGATTAAATTTGTAGGTTGAGGGACCACTGTATTTGTGGCATCCTCTTTCCCTAAGGTTATCTATCGCCTCCACCAAGTCCAATAAAGTGACTATACTCTCCAAATCCTTTTTCTTAAATGTTGTCCTCTAGAGGGTGATTTAGGCAGCACATCTTCTCCATAGCAGCCTTTGCCCTTTGGAAAACAGCTCCTCCAGGCCTGTAACCTGGAGTTTCCCGGTAGTGTTAGGGTAGGATGAGGCTGATCCCATACAATTGTTTATCAGGCCCGAGGGATTTGCTGTTAGTTTTAACCTTTTCATTGTTTGATTATGATTTATAAACTACCAAAGTGTTGGCTACATAAGATGAGGCATATAAACTACATAAACAATGAAGTGTGCAATATTTCTAAAATAACATCTAATGTGAGTTAGATTTATGTAGAAATAAAAAGCAATTATATAGTCAAAATTACAAAATACAATTAGCAATTTCTATACCGTTTTTCATTTTATGTTTTACCAAAGCCTTCAAATTGTCAGTCCTAAAGCGAACCAGGCTGAGGCCATCTTTGAGGCTTCAAGGTTGCCACAAAGAAGAAGGGACAGGGAGGGGAGAAATAGATAGCTAGGGCTTTGTACTCAAAACAAAAAGTTTTCCTATGGGAACCAAGGACATTCCAACAGCTGGCTGGGGAGAGGAGGAGTGGAGTAACCAAGCAACTGGCCAGCACCTCTATTGGACAATGTGACTGTTAACTTGGGGGAAAGGAAAACTTTCAGTTTTTAATCTGGTGAAAACCGCGGGAACTTTCAGAGTTGGTTTTCACCAGTTGTGTGGTATCTACCAGTTATGAGGTATCCAATAAATTGTTCCTTGAGGAACCTACCTGCCTCAGAGTTCTGCTTTCTGTGAGCGCATTACTTTGAATGCTGACAAAGATCATCTCTAAATTAAGGCCACTCAAAATCTTAAGGCGCTACTCAAACTGATTATTTTCCTTTGATATGAGAAGCAGTATATAAATTAATATAATTAATGAAAACTGTCCATTTCAGAGTGATTATATATCAGATATTTCTTATGATTGATGTCTTTGGACTCTTTTCCTGTCAGAATAAAATTTTGTTTTAAGACATTTAAAATCAAGACATGCAGTAGCCACATCGGTTATATAAAAAAGAAAATATTTCTTTAACTGTTAGGTTAAAACAAAAAAATAATAAAGATTCTTGATAGTACATCCTGTGACTAGTGTAGTCTATTTTAATAACACTGCCTCTTGGAAAAGAATGTAATAAGATTTATCTTTTCTAGACACAAGATAGTGTCAAAAGCAGTGCCACAATCTTCTAGTGGTTGTCTGGATTGTGTAAAATCTATTCATGTCACCATACTACTTTCTAAATAAAGAATTAACACCAAGAGTTTAGTTCTTTTATAATGTGCTCTGAATACAAAATCATTATTTAGAGACACTACCAGTGGTTTGCTGCATACAGAAGACAATGAAAATTATTTACAAATTTCTTTTCTGTTTCAAAATTGACTTCTCCTAGAGATCCACATGGCTTCCACCTTGCCTGCATTGAAGCATTTTAAAACCTGGTATTTCCCTCCAGCTTTGGGTTGAAATGGATGGATAGGCCTTGTGGGTTTTTCAGGCTATGGAGAGATAGTTGGGTTCCCTTAATGACCACTGTTTAAAGTGTGTTTTTGTTGTCCACTGCTATTGTTTTTAAATTCTGTAAAACTGCACAGACTTTGTTTTGAGTAGGCAGCCTAGAAATTTATTTATTTTTTAAAGAAACCAATTAAATTACATTAACAATAAAAAGAGCACACAATGGAGCAGGGGTGTCAAACTTGATTTCATTGAGGGCCACATTGGGGTTGTGTTTGACCTCAGAGGGCCGGGGGTGGCAGCGTGGCCAGGGTGGGTGTGGCCAGATTGAAGTCACTTGTGTTGGGGGTGTTAAGAATTTCAGAGTAATCCTTGAGTGGCAAGGGTGTGCAATTGGAAGTTTGAGAGTAGCAGTGAATAAGCACAGTGACTCAGTAACTACACAGATACACTGAATTGTAAAATCTTGTTTACTTTTCAGTAAAGCAAAGCAAAGTCCAATAACAGTCCAGGTCATACACAGGTAAATAGTAGATAGCCAAACAATAGTCCAAGGATAATCCAGATAAACAATGTCTTCTTACCAGTAATCTTCAGTCATACATATTGAAAGTCCTTCTGAGCTACAAACAGTAGCAAACCTCTTAGTAAATAACAGAACTAATCCTCACAGTAACAACCACCCACCAAACAGAGAGTGCAGAGAGCAGAGACAGAGAGCAGAGAGCAGAGACAGAGAGAACAAACTGAGTTACTATCTCCCTCTTAAGGACATAGCTAACAGAGCTAACCAATCAGGTAACAGTAGTAATTAAGTAGTACATATCCTCTGTATGATGCAATACAAAACTCAGCATTCTTAAAGTCACAGAACACATTTTGCATAATAAACATTTAATTTTAATTTAATTTAATTTAATTTTTTTTAATTTTTATTTCTATTTATATGCTGCCCTTCTCCAAAGACTCAGGGCGGCTTACAGGACATTTATAGCAATTGCCTTCATCCTTTGTATAGACCTGCTTATTAAAGCAGTATTTTACAAAGTCAGCCTATTGACTTACAAAGTCAATTTATTGACCCCAACAATCTGGGTCCTCAGTTTACCTAGCTCGGAAGGATGGAAGACTGAGTTAACCTTGAGCCTAGTGAGATTAGAACTTGCACTAATTGCAAGCAGCTGGCAGCTGAGAGCAAGCTCTCAGCTCGGTGAGCTACCAAGGCTTTCACAAACATACAATGGTGGTTTGTATATTTCCTTCCCAACTAGTTAGGCAATGATCCCATTCCCAGCAGGGGGCTCCCATGGTAGTCCAAGCACTCTGCCAACAAAAACAGAGCTAGGGCGGGTTACGTAATCCATTTCTGCTGGCAGAGGCACTGTGGGCTAGTCCTTTGCTGTTTCCAGGGCGGCCCGCAGGCCAGATCTAAGCATCCTGCAGGCTGGATCCAGCCTGCAGGCTTGAGTTTGGCACCCCTGCAATAGAGATCATACAATAACTGTCAGGAATAGAAAATGTAGAGATTAGTCCAACAGCTGGCAATCTATAGATTCTTGCCCTACTAAAAGGCAATAGCTATAAACTATACTTTACGACAGAAAAGTATAGTTTATAAAGCATCAGCTTTGGGACACATTAAGAGCTCACTCAACTGAAAGTTTTACTTCTACATTTATTTATTTTTCAGTTGAAATAATATGCACCAGGGACCACCTGTCAGGTGTATCTAGAACCAAGTGACATTGGAACAGTAGTTGCATCATTACTGCGGTTTGAAAGTTTCTATGACAGGTTGCAAGGTTTTAGGATTCCATAGTCACAAACAACTGTTGTGCCCGTATACAGTGTTTTTAATTGCTTCTATCTGATTAATTGTTTATATCTGTAAATAAAATGACTACTGCAAATAATCGTTATTTTTAACATTATTATTTATTTGTAAAATGTATTCGCTGCCCACCTTACCACATGGTAACAATGGGCGCTTACAATCTTAAAAAAATAAAAACTATACATAACCTTAAAAAAGTGATTACCAATATTTTTAATTGGTCCTGGAACCAAGCTTGCAGTCAATGCAGCTCAGGGAGTGATGGTATTACATGGACCACCTTTGGGCCCCAAGAACTGTCCACATTGCCACACTCTACACAACATGTAGCTTCTGAATGTTCTTCAAGAGTAGCTTTATCTAGAACCTATTGCAATAGTCTAAGGGTCTTCAAACTTGGAAAGTTTAAGACTTGTGGGCTTCAGCTCCCAGAATTCCTGAGCTAACATGACTGGAGGAGGAATTCTGGGATTTGAAGTCCACTGTCAAGTTTGAAGACCCCTGCAATAGTCCAATTGTGAGATGACTAGGGTTTGAATGACTGAGCACAGGGTCTCTTGATCCAGGAGGCTACAACTGGCATACAACCTTGAAGTTGAGCAAACTTTCGATTGATAGTCTGGTGTTATTTTGTACAATTCCAGGCAACATAATAATGCTTCTATTTTCTCCACAACAAGAACCACCTTGGGAGGTAGACTGAACTGAAGGAAAAGCAAGAGAGCAAAGTCACCACCAGCTGACTTTCATGGTTTCCCAGTTTGTAGAGTAACAATTTACTACCATATTCAATTGATCCTCACTTTCTAGTCTCTTTTTAAAATTCTTATATTTTTGTGTTCTGTTTTCTATCTAAGAAAAGTATAAAGCTATCTTTACAGGAGCTGGACAAATAAATACTATGCTTGATCAAATTGGTGGGGAGAGGATTTAAATTAATATTTTTTTCTGAATTTCTCCAGTAGAAGAGAAAACGTCTTAGCCATAGGATCTCATTAAATGATTACTATTTTAAAAAAAAAACATGCAGGAAAAAACTTGCAGAAAAAAATCTTAGCCCTGCAGGAATATACAGTTAGATCCATAATTGTAACAAACTATCATAGTTACTTGGAAGTGTTTAGTATTTTTTCTATTATGTATATTCTCTGTAATTATGTCAAAAGACATGGATTTGGCTTTTTTTATCAGAGTAGAGTGCCAGGATTAGTTTATGAGTTGTATTTGTTTATTTTACTTCATTTTTTCTCAATTTACAAATGTGAAAGACTACATCAAAATGTGAAATATTTTTTCCAAACTTGCAGAAGTTAAATTCATTACATGTGATTTCATTTTCTGACTCAGCCATCTGCCCCATCCACTAAAACTCAGAACAGAAAATATTTTTGCAAACCAACCAACACCTAATTGTAAACTCTTAAGAACATATTTATTTAGGTTACTGGATTATTTTTCATATGAACAGGCTACATTTCCTTAATTAAAAGGTATTCAGCTTTATCTGCTTAGAACAGGGCTGTCAAACTCACGGCATGCGGGCCGGATGTGTTACATGCTGGCCATGCCCATACCCAGTTTAGCGAAGGAGGGAAAAGTCCCAATGTGTCACGTGATACCACCGTGATGTTTGACACCCCTGACTTAGAATGAATAAACACTAAAACACATTTTTCTAACTTTTGGGCAGATGGGTCAATTTTAATGGATGTGATCACAAAATGGTCACTATACGAGAGCATGAAGATTGTGGATTTTTTCATGTAGCAAAGTGCTAAGATACTCCCATTTCTAATCTTCCCGCCCCCCCCCAAAAAAAACCTCTTCCTATCTCTTCTCTTTTCTCACCCCTCATGGGTGTATTTCCAAACAACATACTTGGCTAGAAGTACTTCTTTCTAAGAATGTCTAAATGGTTCATGTGGGACTCCAGTATTCTTCTGTAAATAAAGATGAAGCTGGAGATTTGTTCATACTTTCCATATTTATAAAAAATTAACAACCTTTAAAAATTCAGTAAGCTAAATATTGCCTGAATGTAGCAACAGAATGCAGCAACTACTGTATTTACAACTATAAAAGTGATGGGATAGAAGAAGACATAAAAGGTCATATATCAGGTCCTTTGGGGGGGGGAGAAAGATGCACAAATGCTGGTTTCAAAGGGTTTTGCTTTACTAAACATCTTGAAAGAATCCAGTCATTATAATTTAGAAAGCAATATGTAAACTGCCATGAAATACTTTTGAGATTTGGAGCTCTGAATGCAATGCGCTAAATCATAGTTTGCTTAATGGAATATGGAATGAACCACCATTATCTGGGTTTATGCAATATCTTACATCATTCACAAACTACAGCAACTGGGTTGCATGAACACTAACAGAAAGCACTTCTCTTAATGCAACAGGCTAAACAATCAAGTGGAAAATGTGACAAGAATTTAACTCTGCACAACCTGAAAACAGGCTCTATACCAGGAGTATCAATGTTGCAGCCTGCAGGCCAGATGCATCACATTTATTTGTTTGTTTGTTTATTTGTTTGTTTGTTTGTTTAATTAATTAAATTTTTAATCCCATTTATATCCCGCCCTTCTCCGAAGACTCAGGGCGGCTTACAGTGTACTCAGCAACAGCCCTCATTCCATGCATATGCCTGCTCATTAAGGCTCTCGCCCCGCCCCACCCCAGCAGCATTTTTACAAAGTCAGCTTATTGCCCACAACAATCTGGGTCCTCATTTTACCTACCTCAAAAGGATGGAAGGCTGAGTC
>JANHFR010001088.1:214334-224974 GCA_032468015.1 Mimophis mahfalensis | reverse complement strand
GGTAGGTAAATTGAGGACCCAGATTGTTGGGGGCAATAAGCTGACTTTGTAAAATGCCGCTAATAAGCAGGCATATAGAAAGAATGAAGGCTATCACTAAGCACATTGATTTGTGCTTAAACAGGTTGTAAGCCGCCCTGAGTCTCTGGAGAAGGGCGGCATATGAATGGGATTAAAATAAAAAAATAAAAATAAAAAACATGATTCAAGAATTCTAGAAATGCACAGTGATTGGAGGATTTATAGATCTTATAGTGGGAAAATGATTATGAACACATGGTCAGACAAGGAGACCTAAACTCATTGGTAGCTTCACATTTCAATGAACAAGGACATTGCATTCAATTTTGCAGTTACTAAGATTGTTGGCGGTGCAGGTACAAAGACAGCCAGGGAGATGCTTGAAGCCTGGGAAACGGGCACCTTGCCAGTTAACAGGAGAGCTGAATTGCCACCAGCTTATCAAGCACTTAGGAGCTGAGGGCACTGCAGTGATTCACTTAACAACCGTGGCAAGAAAAGTGGTAAAACAGGACAATGCTCATTTAACAAATGTTTCATCCAGCAACCTAAATTTTGGGCTTAATTGTGGTCGTAAGTCAAGGACTAGCTGTATCTGAAAGGCTGGCATGAAGAAGAAGAGGCAGAATTCTTTGGGGTTGTCCAAAAGAAGGGTGAGAATAAATGAACTTAAAATAAAAGGAAACAGAACTCCTACCCTGGGTTAGAATGTTGTTGTTAGTTGCGAAGTCGGGTCTGACCCATCGTGACCCAATGAACAATGTTCCTCCAGGCCTTCCTGTCCTCCACCATCCCCCGGAGTCCATTTAAGCTCTCACACCGACTGCTTCAGTGACTCCATCCAGCCACCTCATTCTCTGTCGTCCATTTCTTCTTTTGCCCTCAGTCTTTCATTAGGCTCTTCTCCAGTGAGTCCTTCCTTCTCATTTGGTGGCCAAAAGTATTTGAGTATTTTTCAAATTTGGCAGCTTTAGGACCTATCAGCTTGAACTCTCAAAATTCCATAGTGTTGAAAGGTTCTGGGTTCGAATCCCAGCTAGGAGTAAAAGCCTCAGGGCAATGAAAAGAAGCATGGCCAGCTGCTTGGAAGCAAGTTCTCTTTATTGGTTCAAGAAGGCAGGATGCACAGAGATGTGGACCAGCCTTTCTGGGTTGGCCAACAAGTTTCTGATTGGTAGGCAGTGATCTTTATACCCTTTTTGTGGCCCCAGGCTGGGGACTCCCTTGAAAGGCTTCCCTTTGTGTTGAGCTTAGGCTGAGCCTAGGTTGAAAGGCTTTTACTTTGTGTTGAGCCTAGGTTAAGTGGTGATCTCATCTAGGAGCTGGGAAATTCCTAGATTTCTGTATGTCTGTATGTCTTTAATTGTGTCCAGGTTAATCTTATTGAACATTTCTGAAAGGACTTTGGATAGCTCCAATTCCTGTGATTGTGTCTTCTATCACTGTGATTGTATTAAGAATACCTGGAGGGTTTCTGACGGACTCTCTTTAGGCTCAGTTTGAAGCCTTGAGGTGAGCCTTGGCTGACTGCCTGAGAGGTCATTAATATTAGCCGGCTGCCTCCTTCCAACAATAGCCAGCATGATGGCGGCACAGGAATTCTGGGACTTGAGGTGCACACCACTGCCAATTTTGAAAAAAAAACACTAGACGTTTGTTAAGGTCTTTTCCAAAGACCTTTTATGTTCTTTGATTTCCTGATAATGCAGGCATTTTTGTAGAGTATGTAGCTTTTGTGAGAACTGTACTTCATAAAACATTGCTGGGATGAAGGGGAAAAAATACATTTATTTCATTTCATTTACATGGAAGTATAATTTAAATCATGTCTGATTAACTATTCTGCAGTGAGGTGTTTAATAATCTCTCTCTTTCATAGATTAAAAATTACAGCTGAATAATTTTTAGAGATCTTTGGGGGAAACAAGACTTCTGGAGACTATATATTACTTTGTATCTCTGGATTAATGCTTCCAGCACTAAGAATCTACATAAAGATTGCTATATTTAACATCTTTTAAAATAGAACCAATTCATTTGCTTGTCTAAAGCATACCGCTGTAAATTGAAATCTTTTTAAATATCTTCCAATTTCTACATGTTTATACCATTATATTCACCTTTTTCCTTACGTTTTTCAATAGCGACACCAAGTGGCAATGTGGAATCTCTTGCAAGGAATGTCACACAATATGAGATCACTTTTTCATGTATTACTCAACTTTATTTATTATTTGAAAAGACTGGAAGGGACTTTCCATGAGGCATTCACCATGTGACCGGGCAATGAAAAGGTTTCAGTATTAATAACGAAACTTCTCTTTATTTGAAAGCGGAATATTGGAGGTTCTGTATGAGTGAAACCTGCAGAATGTTTATAAGCAGTTATTATTCATAGTCAGCCAAATCTTTAGACTGGATTTGGCATTTTTATCTACCTACCTAGCCTTTTCAAGGATCTGGGCTGTTCGATGATATTAGAGCTATTGTTACAGAATGATTTAACTCATTTAATTTTTTTCCCCTGCTAGCCTCTTGCAGAATTTCTCCTAACATAGGAAAAGATTCTAAACTGGTATTCACCATGTTTCTTTAGAAAATATTCAATCTCAAACCCTATTAGAGCCTTCACCTCTTGTTTTGTGGTATACCTAGTGCAATTATCAAGCAGGTCCATTCACATCTTGATCTTCTATGTACAAACATTAAAAGAGAATCTGCATAAAACAGAACCTGAATAAACTTGAAAATTTAGCATTGAAAACAATGTGTCTGAAGAACCCCCCTAGGCATAGTAGCGGGATGGTGAATGCCTCATGGAAAGTCCCTTCCAGGCTTGTCAAATAAATAAAGTTGTGTAATGAAATATATATATATATATTTACGTAAAAGAAGTGCTGAGGTTACATAAAATATGCATGTTATGTGAATGATGTATTCTGGATCAATAACCTTAATTAAGGAAATTCTCTTGACTGGATGATTATGGGCGTCCAGGATGACAACACTTAGAGAGGAAAATAGTATGTATTTTCAACAGGGTAAAGATAAGTAGATCTACAGCCAGCTGGTTATGCCTTTCAGTAAACAATAATTTATTTAATGCAATGCTCCTTGTTAAAAAGAGCATTGCATCTGGTATTAAAAAGAAACTTAGGCTTTTCATACATTTATGCATATTTATTTCAATATATTCAATGTAGCATAGACAGTAATCTATAGACAAACAACTTGGTGCTCTCCAGATAAGTTGAATTACAATTTCCAAATCCCTTGCCACTGGCCATGTTGGCTAAAGTGTGTAATTTTTAAAGCTCAAACATCTAGTTGCAGCCTTCCTGCAGTTGGGGATATCCACCAAATGTGTTAATTTCATCCTTCAAGAATCCTTCACAATCTGTCTGGTGATTTCCTATAGTATGCCCCAGTCATCTCTTATTTGGATTGTTATAATGCGTTCTACTTGAGGCTACCCTTGAAGAGTATTCAGAAGCTACAAGTGGTCCAGAATGTGGCAGCATGGGCATTTTTGGAGGCCTAGAGTGGCATGTGTAACACCACTGATATGCAAGCTGCACTGACTGCCAGTTTGTTTGTGGGTCCAATTTAAGGTGTTGGTTATCTCTCCTATAAAGCCCTGCATTTATTTTTTTTAATTGTTTTTATATTTATAATTGTTTTTATATCTCCATGTTTTATTATATTGTAAGCTTCCCGGAGTCATCTCGAACCACAGGATGGGCAGCATATAAATTTAATCAATAAATAAATTGAAGTTCACATATCGGGAGGAGATTCAGTTGTTGGTAGTTGATAGGGGAAACACCCATCCACCCCAAATAGACACACAATCACTAGTCATTTTAAGGAAGGAAGAGAGGGAGCGAGGAAGGAAGGAAAAAAAGAAGTCAAAGCTTTTATGGCTCATAAGTCTAACCCACTGAAAATCTCATGATTGTGGTGGACAAATGTGATGAATAAATAGATGACAAAGGATGGTTCCTAAGCTTTGAAATGAATTCCTGCCTAAGGTTGCAGGAATGTTTTTTTTTAATGGAGTGGTGGGAGGTAGCAGAAAGCTGGGGAAGACAGAAAGAGTGGCGACTACCAGACTTGTTGGACATCTTTTTAATGTTGTCAGAGTACAGAAGAAATACTGCAACATGCAGTGAATTACAGGTAGCCCAGATGATTGTGTCATTGTGAGAGCACCCCTGTCTTCTGCAGTGTGTAGGATTCTCATCACTGTGTCAGCCAGTTTAATGAAGCAAGGACGAATCCTTTTGTTGGAGTTGTAAATGTTCTTATTCTGTTACACATAATTGTAACGATAGAAAAGAGTACTTGTAGCTCAGGGTTGAACTATGGGGACTTTGGTACTCTCTGAGCTTGTTGGTTTTCTTGCAGACATTTCATTACCAAACAAGGCAACATCATCAGAGCAATAATACATGCATATATTACACATAATTGTGTAATATACTGTACAGTATAATAATAAACCCCTGTAAAATAAAGGGATTTGTGCTTTGAATTTTTTTAAGGAGCTTCTAGGAATGCTACATGCACATATTGCCCATGTGTTTGGAAGGAAAAAAATTTGCTTATGAAAATGAAACTCTGAGATTCCTAGAAAACGTATCTTTTTGTCTTGAGCTTTTTGTCTTCTGGCCCGGATTATTTTTTTTCCTGTTGAGTTTTCCATGGATCTTCTCAGGATGTACAATCATACCAGAGGTATTCAGAACAAAAATGTAGATCAAAAATGTCATCCTAAAACAGATGCCAGAAGAAAAAGGAATCTTTAATAATCCCTTATAATGTTTGTTTTCAGAAGTTTCATTTCTCTATTAGCATTACATGCTATATAACAATAGAATAGCATTTAGGCTTATTTACTGTCTTTATTGCCTCCAACAATCAGGGTCCTCATTTTACTGACCTCTGAAGGCTGGAAGGCTGAGCCAACCTTGAATCCCGTCAGGATCAAATTCCAAGCTGCAGATAGACATTGCCTGCAATACTAAACTTCAACCACCAGGGTCAAAGACGGAAATGGAGAAAGAGTTTTGCATTTACTTACATTATTAATTCTTCAATACACTTATATAACTTTCAGTTTTTATACAAAATAGAGACTAAATAGTGTGGCTAAAGAAATATATAGAAAATACGGTCAACACAGTCAAAGGATCCTTCCTAGAATCCACTCAGCAATACAAATACTGAAATGAAACCCACAAAGACAGAGCAAAAGAATATAAGAAAAAAAACACCTAATCAAAATGTAAGAGACCAGAACCACATTTATTTTAACTTATTTATGGTCTAAATCAGCAAAGAGAGTGAGATCAGCGAGTTTCTTGATATAGTACATTCCATAAGATGGACATTTCTTCTGGAATAACACATTATGGTATGGCAAGTAGAAATCAACCAAGAGGTAACAACTAAAAGAGACAAAAATGTGCTGCTATCTATTGTGTTAGAGTTCGGACTTCTCTTGGACAGTCACTGGAGGTCACATAAGAGAAGGCAAGGCTTCAGAAATCATGGCCCCCAAATTATTTCAGGTTTTAAAATTGAAGACAAGCATCCTGAATTGGATTTGGAAGTGTTGATGGAAATTGATGCAACATGTTACATACAATAGCATTATAACTAAAAACAAATACCCAAATATCTGTTAGGAATTCCTTCAGAGCTATAAAATGTTTGAAGACGGCCTCATAGAACTTGCATTAAAATAAAATCTTTATGGATTCCCACAGAACATATGTAACCACGACAAGATTGGCCTTTTCCACAAGATGAAGAATTATGCTACGTTACTGATATTCTTTGATAAGCACATGTGGCCTTCACATTTTCTCCCGTCCTGTCCTGGATAATTTATATTCATTTTACTTGGTACTTTCCTGAAATTCTTAACTGTCTGATATTTGAGAGGGAAAGTCCCTAACTTTCCTATTCTTACTTGTCCTCCTCCCCTGAGAGTAAGATGTGGTAATTGAGGTATTTAGAAGTCACTTTTTTCCCCTTTTGAACTTTGTGTTATTTTCATATTTTCTTAGTTCAGGCAGCCAGGGAATAAAGATCAAATGGATGAAAGCTACGTCGGAATCTTTCTCTGTGCAACTGGTGGTGCGCATGGTATCTCGGATGGCCTTTCTGCTTCAAAGAGTCTTGAAAAAAATTGAACAAGCTTTCCTTTTTGGTGAACAAAGCCTTTCATAATTTAAGTTCCTTCATGATTTAAGGGACAGTTTGTTGTTACAAGTGTGTATGATGGAATCTTTTCAGATAATCCTGAAAGAGGGGCATGCACCTCAACTAAAAATTTACTAACTTGTTCTTACAAAGTGACATTGGGAAACTACATAAAAGCAATGGGGAAGCATCAATTTACAGTTATGCCCTTTTTTTATTGGGAGAACATAACTTCATATGACCCCTCACATAGCAAGAAATAGTGGGCACGGTATGTTAAAAAGGGTATGTAGAGACTGAGAATATTTTCACAACCAATCTAGTTTGATTTTTTCAAAATATTACTACCATAATCTATCATTCCAAAGAAGAAGGGGACGGCAGAGAATGAGGTGGCTGGATGGAGTCACTGAAGCAGTTGGTGTGAGCTTAAATGGACTCCGGGGGATGGTAGAGGACAGGAAGGCCTGGAGGAACGTTGTCCATGGGGGTCGCGATGGGTCGGACACGACTTTGAAACTAACGACAACAAATCTACCATTCGTTGCTTATTTGTATTTTTTTTTTCTGCTCTGAAAGGATGCTGGGTTAGAAGGATTATTTCTGTTATACAACAAAGAAATCTACCGTGTACAGGTAGCCTGTTGTAAAACAGTTCATTTAGTGACCCTTTGAAGTTACAACGACACTGAAAAAAGTGACTTATGACCAATTTTCACACTTATGACCTTTGCAGCCTCCCCACGGTCATGTGATCAAAATTCAGATGCTTGGCAACTGACTTGTATTTATGACGGTTGCAGTGTCCTGGGGTCATGGCATCACATTTTGCAACCATCTGACAAGCAAAGTCAACAGGGGAGCCAGATTCACTTAACAATCATGTTGCTAACTTAACATCTGCAGTGATTCACTTAACAAATGTTGCAAGAAAGATCATGAAAAGAAAACTCACTTCACAAATGTTTCACTTAGTAACAGAAATTTTGGGCTCAACTGTGGTCATAAGTCAAGGACTACCTGTATTCTATAAAATGGCATATCCATATATGCTTTGTTAGACTAGAATCCAATAGATGCCTACTGGATGGGACTCTAGCCTGTGATAGTTTATTTCAAAACAATTCCTGGTTAATTCTGCAAATACACTAGGTTTTTCTCCAACATGTCAATATGGCTATGTTTCTGATAGTTCTTTTAAGGCCAGTTTTTAATCAGTCCCTCAAAGACTAATAAGAAAAACACATTATGTATGTAAGTATATTATAAACTAATAAAATAGTCTAAAAATTCAAGATTATTCAGAAGAGAATGGTATTAATCATACGCATGAATGCTAAAGATTTATTTTGATTCCAGAATCCTGTAAAAGTAGGGACCTGTCATCTGAGATATTTGAAAGCTCAGTAAAATAGTGGATATATCACCAGCATGTCACATGTGCCTGTTGAAGAACTGAAATGCAGCAGAATTGTGATAATAAGACACGGAAAGCAAAGCAGTTTAGGTCATGTTCATGTCTCTCTCTCTCAAAAACAATATTTTGTAGAACCAGATAAGATGTGGAAATTTTTCTCTCATAGACTTCAACAGGAAAACAAATATGTCAACCATGTCAATCATTTTTGGCAGGGTAAGAACATAAGATACCCTCATTCGTGAATATAAGATCCTTTGTAACTCAGTATACTCAATCTGAGTTGGGATATGGTCACAAAATATTAGTTGGGAATGCTGAGTTGTTGATGGCACACATTTAAAAGACCCCCAATTAAAGAGGGATGCTGTTAGTTAAATATAGTATTGCCAGATTTCTTGCAGGGTACAGCAATAATTCTAGGTTGCCCTCTATTGAAGAATGTGCTTACAACAAAATCAGGAGACTAGAACAGCTTAATGACCTCCAAGAATGAATAGGGATTTGAATCTGATTCACCTCAGGCTTGGTCCAAAATTCTAACTAAATCTGAGCCAGCCTTCTTACCTCCTATAATCTATAATGCAGATGTGGCAGAAACAGAAGCTGAGAGACCTGTAGCTTGCCAAAAACCTCTAATAAGTTAAAAATGAGTTTAAATTATGTCACCTGACAGGGACTTCCTGTTTCATAGGTCGTAACATAATCCTACCCCTGATGTCTGCTCAGGAGCAAGTAGAGTCCAGTGGTGCTTATTCCTAAGTGAAAGCCAAATCTGGCCCTAGGTTCTGCCTCAGTTTACCTTCTCAATAAGCAACTGAGTCGGAAAATCATTTAAAAGTAGTTATTAGGATACCCTGATAAAGTGGAGTTTCTCTATTAAAAAAAGGAAGAGAAAACCCTGAGCCCCATGTTGCACTCCTTTTTATATTTAATACAACAAAGAAAATGCAAGAGGAAAGTTGATTGGACAGAATAAAAGGAACCTCCCTTTTGCACAGGCAATCAGTTACATGTAGTCAAACATGTTATCTATTTGCATCCCATAACATCACACATGTTCATTAAAATGAGGTCGGACATCAGCAGCCGGGTGCAATTGTAAGGAAAAAGAGTTCACAAAAGAGATAAACCAGACCTCAATTTGCACTAATGAACTTTTTCTTATCTGAAGCTAGTCTCCAGCTTGTTTATCTGTTTAGAAATGTTAAAAGCTAATAAATCTGAACATCACTTTAAAAGGAAGAATACAAATCAGATCAAAATACAAAATAACGATGTTAGTTACCAAATTACAAAACCCATGTTATTTGCCCCTCATAAGTTACACTCCGGACATTGAAAAGAAGTTGTGGCATTGATGGGAAAGGTTTCAAAGTAAGCATGGGCAAAATCTCTGCGCTTAGAGCATTGCGCCACCTACCTAACAACAATTTTAAAAAGCCAATGCAAATCTTTGTTCTGAATGATTCTGGCATAGCAAATGTTAAAGCTGATTGGAATTTTTTTGGGGTGGGGGGAAGGAACACTAGATGGTGCCAGTGAGCTTTTCAGAAATTTGTAGGAAAACTTGCACCAGAGAGCTTGTCTGAGTTTTATAAATAATTCTTTTAATTTGAAAATTGCTCCCATATGGTAAACATTTACTTAATTACAATTTTTCTAATTAACAGTATATTAATACGCTGTCCAGTTTGCAAATGTATGGATCCTTTTGTTTTCTCCCTACATAAAAATAATATCTCCAAGTATTCTGATGAAACTATGGCTCAAGACTTAAAATAAGCAGGAACCTCTGGCCCACCTTATATTGCTAAATTATAATGCCCGGCATTCTTCACTGTTCTCTATGCTGCCTGGGGCAGATGTGCAGATCCAGTTTAGCAACACCTGGTGGTCCACAGTTCTTTTGCATGTTGCAAAAACCCAGCCTTACTGCAACAATTCTAGGCCAGATTTTCCACATTCCAAATAGGTTTAGCTGAGCTCCTGTACCCTTGTCTTGTTATAATTTGAGTGATATTTGCAAAACGAATGAATGAAGGCTATTGCTAAGCACATTGATTTGTGCTTAAAGAGATTGTAAGCCGCCCTGAGTCTCTGGAGAAGGGCGGCATATAAATGGGATTAAAATAAATAAAATAAAAATAAAAAAACAATTTAAAAAGGCAATAAAAGCATCCTTTTCAGAATTCCTATATTGGTGATTATGAAGAAAAAGATCAGAGTCTGTGCTTTAAGTCCTCTGGCATCTTGTTTATTTTCTACTACCATGACTTCTTAAGACAAATGATTCCATCACACTAGAGAAAATATATTCACGCATACTTTAAAATGTAGGGAAAGTAGAGATATGCAGAGACCTCTATGTTAAGTAATCCTGAGTTGATGCCAGATCTGGATTGAAATTCAAAACAAGGGAACTTTACTCTCCCATAGAACAGAATAGAATTCTTTATTAGCCAAGTGTGATTGGATTTTTCAAAATTGCTTATAATATTAAGCAATGACAGATTCAGTCAAAATGGGCAGTAATAGTAACCCCTTGTAGTGCAAACCACTCATAGCAAATATCAGGTAGGTTGAGCTTCTTCTGTACCTGTGTTGTTGATAGTTAGGGCTTGAGGAGGAAGTGTAAGAGATATACTCTTGCTCCTAAAACTTCTGGTCAGATCCGGGCATCCCCAGGGGAGCAGAGGGAAGCAAATTAGATGCATGTGAGATGTCACCAGACAAATGTGACTACATCAGTTGCCAGAACCCAGGTTTATAGGGTCAGCAAGTGCATAATGCCATTGCTACATGGAAGTCATCACTTTGCTGTATTTCTCAGTTGTTCTTAGTTTATGTACTGTACATCATGAGCCTGTGCACCGGAGACAAATTCCTTGTGTGTTAAATCACACTTGGCCAATAAAGAATTCTATTCTATTCTGTTCTGTTCTGTTCTATTCTATTCTATTCTATTCTATTCTATTCTATTCTATTCTAT
>JANHFR010001088.1:170158-180814 GCA_032468015.1 Mimophis mahfalensis | reverse complement strand
GGGAGGAAGGAAGGAAAGGAAAAGAATCACAGCTCAAGTCTCTGTATTGGTGGAATTGAAATGAATTGTAGTTAGAATCCATTGATCTCTCTCAGATCCATTAACCTAAATGGGTTTGTGTTAACATAATAATTTATGGTAGGAAGAATATGAAGTCTTTTTAGGTCCAAAGGATGCTGAAAAAGTCTATTTTTAATAGCATTATAGCTCTTCCATCTCAAACAAACACATCCATATTCTGGCGCTTCCCAGAATGTTTTAAGATTGTGGCTTTTCATCATGTTCCATAGCATAGATTATTGGAGAACTTTAAAAAGTTTCATTTTTAATCATGGGTGCAGGTTGGCCATTTGCTTACATTTTAAGGAAAATATTAATGCTTGAAAAAATAGTGTTTTTAAAAATTATACAAGGTATTATTAATGTTGCAAGCATTTGGCATTGCATTTATACTACAAAACAGAATGTGTTGCTTATTCCAAGGCAAATAAACTGAATCTATGAGCTGCCCTTCATATGGGCAATTGTAGTATATAGAGTATAAAGCACCAAGAAATTGTCTTGGGAAAGCTCTGTTAAAAGTTAATGGGTATTACGGTTTTCTTTTAGTGCTCTCATTAATTTAAATAGTCAGCTTGTGCTATAGGAAATTTGTGGAGGGAGGCAGAAGAACAAGTTTTATGGGAAAAGCATGGAAACATCATTTTCTTCTTTATGGATGATAGAAGCACATTATTCAGTTACGACAATTTACTTTTAGATGCAGTTTGTAGGTTTTAAGCATTTAGGAGCGATTTCACACATGAAAATATCCTGTGTGGGTATTGCTTACATTTTATGATTTCCATGTCGTACTGTTGCAGGTGTTTCTAATTTGCAGTATTGTAAATGCGGGTTTTTTTGGTTTCACATTCTGCACATGTGAAGAATCCTGCTTGAGTATTTCATAACAGGTACATAAAAAAAGAGGTTACGTACATTATATGCCATGCATATAAGCAACCTGTGACTTGGTCTACTTACAGTAAACTAGGTGTTTATGGGAAATCTGTCGTATGTGCAGTGAAAGTAAGAGTTTTTAAAGGCACTGAATTGTGTACATAGAATATGGAATAGAAGATGTGATTCCATAATGGGTAATGCCTAGAGGCCTTAGGGTGTTTCTATGAGAAAGCGGTAGATAAATCAGATATATTGTAATAACTTGAGTATTCGGCTGCATTCTTTTCCCCTTGTTAGAAGAGAAGATTCAGAAGTATGACTTCTACGGCAGTGAATCGGGCAGTTCTGTAGTCCATTTGCTTACACCCCCTCTGACGTCTTCTCCTGAAGCTGCTGGAAGCAATCAAGAGAAGTCACCCGAGACGCAGGCATTAAGTAAAGAAATCTCTTTATCAGGTCCTGATGAATCTTTAGAAGGAACGGACAGCCCAGCCTCTTTGTCTTCTTCGGATATGGAATCAGGGAATGAAAGCGAGTGTCCCAAGGATTTTGTTCCCTGTAATGCCAACGTCCGTCCTGCTGCTGCTGCTGCTGCTGCTGATGGTTCCTTAAAGCGCAGAGACCCCCTTAACATTCTTACCAAGGTCTTTCCTAATCACAAAACCAGCAGGTTGGAAAGAGTTCTGCAGCTCTGCAGAGGAGACCTAGTCCAAGCTATAGAGCAGATCCTGAACGCCAGCGAGCACAGGCAAGGATTCCGAGAGCTTGCGATCCCAGTCTTGCCCGATTGCAGTGCTTTCCAGAGATCTTCTGATTTTGGCCTCGGAGTAGAGGTCTCAGCACTTGGCAACAAATCAGCATTTGTGCCTCTTCAAACCAGTTCGGCCTCTTCCAGAAGAGAGATGAATTTTTATGGCTTAAGCCCTAGACTGGGAATTGGACCTCTCAGAGTGACTTATTCTCCCCCAGGAAGAGCCTTACCTGGATTGATGGCGCCGTACCTGAGGACTGGCTTGTTCCCTGCTTTTCCTTTCCATCCAGTGGTGGGCTCTTCCTTTTCAGAGGTGATCAAAGATGCATCTTATTCCCCCAGTGAAGACAAGCTTTTCAGTACCAAGATGTATGCCAGGTTAAATGAAGAAGGCAAATAGCATTTTGATTGAAAGTTACTTTTTCTTTAATTTGTTCAGTTGTGCTGATGCTCGTTGTGGAGCCTGACTCTTAAATGTACATCCAATAAAGAGTGAATTAGTATGAAATCCTTCTTTTTTTTTAAAAAAAAAAAAGGCTGCCACAGGATTCTTTCCCCAAAAGTAGTTGAAATTGGACATAAATAATTTGAAAACGGAGAGATTTCTGGAGTGTCATCAGTGAAAAATCGTTAGAAGCAAAATTGATATGGAACATTATACATTAACATATAATTTCATCATCATTTGAATCTCCGAAAGAAAAAAAGGTGACACTTGGAGGCTGGAGGTTGAAAATCCAGAAGTAACATGAAAAACACCAGAAAATCAAAGCTTTTATCTTTTGCATTTTCAAAACATTCGTTATGTTTCTTTTTTCTTTTTTACTTGAAATTGTAGGTGTTTGAAATCAAGAAATAGTTTTCCAAATATAGACTCTTGATTTTTTTTAATGAAACAGTTCTTGAAATATGTAGTATGTGTCTCTGATCAATTGTTATAACAAAATTGGTAAATGATTTTTGATGTAAGCAGTCTTTTTAGACTGAAGATATTATGCCTTAATTATCTTTGCATATGGATAGAAGAACTGAAGGCATTGCCTGGTTAAAAAACAATTCTGAATTATGCTTTAGAATAATGTGATTGATATTCAAACTCAAGTAATTTTCTCCTAATGTAAATGAATAATAATGAAGATTGGAAAATCTTTTATTTTCCATTACTAGGTGTATAACATTAAATCTGCCAACTGCAGTTATACTGTGGCTGGGTCCACACATTTTACTAAGTCACTGTTTGTTCAAACCATGATTTTTAATAGCCTGTAATCTTCCAGTTCACACGATGTGCTAAGTGAAAATAGCTTAGTGCAACATGTTAATCTAGTCCAGGGCTTGTTTGTGCTAAAGAGTGGCTTATTTAATAATGGTTTATTAAATAACCCACAAGTTTATGTGCAACAAAGTTTAAGACAATGATGGGCATCTTGGGCATCTCTACAAACCATGTGGGGTTTGCAGCACCCATTTCTGCAAAATATTGGTCTACTAAATATGGCAGAAATATGACCACATTTCAGTGGCCTAGCCTTTCTGGGATGAGAGGACCCTCAAGATTAAGAGTGGGTTTAGAAAACTTTCTCACATTCCCACCTATAACTCCCCTGTAACCTTCCCCTCCTAAAGTTGTAAACAGACCAAATTTAACTTGTTTTGGAAGAGTGGAGTTGAGAATGGAAATAAGAACACAAGGTATCTGGGAGCCAAATTGCTCCCATCTTGAAATTCCCATGCAATCATACCAAGCCAGACCAAACAAACCACATTATAATGTGTGTGAATACAGCCTGTTACACCACACGGTACATAATGCAGTGTGTTACATGACAGAAAACAATTTTGGAAGTTTTCAGGGTTTTCTTTTTAGATTAGACATTTTGTCTATGGGAGGAGAGAAGGAAAAACATGACACTCTCAAGAATCATTTCTGTAATATGAAGCCTTAATTTCTGGCTACCAGCACATTGACTGCTGCTTCTGTGGGATCTGTAGGCACATGATGGACTTCTGATTCTGAAGCTAAAACTGGCAACATGGATGCAAACCAAGGGCCGATACGAGCTTTTGGAGAACAAATGGGTCCTGCATGTAATATATGTGAATTAATAAAATAATGAATTAACTTGTAGGAAGATGATAGCTGATTTGTTGATTTATGGGACTTTCCATTTCAACTGTCCACACTGTAAATGGGTTAAAAGCAAGCTTTTTTAAAAAGCATAAAATGATTCAGTAAAACAATTACTCCAGACTACCTGATAAATCTGCATTTATAGACAAGGTTTTTGCATTTATAGACAAGTTTTACTAGGGGGTGAGGATTTATCTGTTTTAAGTACATTCAAAAGATGTTTGGTTATTGCCCAAAGAAACCCCTTGTTTATATTACCTGAGAGTATACTTCTTAAGATTTGGGGTTTATGTGTGTTCATCTAGAATAGGGGTTTCAAACTCAATTTCATTGAGGGGCCACATCACGGTTGTGTTTGACCTGGGGGGGGGGCATGGCCAAGGTGGGTATGGCTGGGGTAGGTGTGGCCAGCTTGATGTCACTCATGTCGGGGCGCCTGTAGTGGCCAGAGTGCTCAGCCAGCAAAAATGGGTTCCTGAGCTCCGTTTCTGGTTGCGACGGCCTCCTGCAGCTCTCTGCCAGCGAAACCTGAGCTCTGTTTTCCTTGGCAGAGGAACTGCAAGCTGGTCCCCTGCGGTTTCCAGGGTGGCCCCGTGGGCCAGATCTAAGCGCCCTGCGGGCCAGAGTTTGGCGTCCCTGATCTGGAAAGCTGCTTTTGGTAATTTGGGCTTGTGGCCCAACCTTAGATAATAAATAATAAAATTATGAAAAACTTATTATTTTATTTTAAATAAAATAATAAAATCTTTTAGCAAAACTTGTGGATGGGTCTTACTGCCCTTGCTCCTTCACTAAAGTTGCTCAGCTTTAATTTTGTCAACTTCTATTGAAGATTTTCTTCAGTGGTTCCAAAGTTAGTCATCACCATCTAGTGGCTGCTTGCAATCATTACAGGTTTAACAAACATTCCCCCCCTTTTATTTTAGCCCTGAGTAATGAAAGTATTAAGAGCTACATTTTGCATTCACTGAAAAATGATAAGCAATGGTGGATTGAACAGCCTGTAAGCAAAGCATTTCATTCTCACAGAAGGTATGTGGATTTTTTTTTTAGTTCAGTTAGATTTTATCTTAAAGATGTTGGAAAGAGTGCAGAATACCCCCAGTAAAAATTAGAATCTTGACCCTCTGGATTCCACTGTAGCACAAAGTTTAATGTACTTTTTGTTAATGCTTAAGAAAATAATACACACTCCTGGCTGTGTACTCTCATTAATGCCATTCAGTTCTGTACCAATAAGAGCAATTGATGCATGCAGGCTATGAATGATCTCCAAATAACGGCATGGCCCTGAATATCATTTAATTGGAAAGAGAAAAGTTGAGTGCCAGTGTTATTAAAGAGCAAATGCATGATCTTAAGAGCTGTCCCAACTTTCTATTCTAGATTTAATTGCAAAATAAAATTCTCATTTCTGATTTCTTTGATTTCTAACCTATAGAGCAGGGGTTTGAAACTCAAGACCCGTGGGCAAGATATAGTCGGATCCGGCCCACAGGGCCCGGTCTACCCGCATTGCTTCAGCCCAGTCTACCCAATGCGAAGAGGAAAGATTGGGCCAGCATGGCATCAGCCTGGTCTACCCAATGTGAAGATACAGTAAAAAATAGCTTTGGTCCGGTCTACCCAATGCGAACAGAAAACATGCCAGCAGTTGGGGGAGTGGCGTCAAACTAGCCATGCCCACCCAGTTGGAGACACCCTGAGGTCAACCACAGCCCTGATGCAGCCTCAGTGAAATTGAGTTTGCCACCCCTGCTATAGAGGAAGCAATAAACAAAGACCTTCTGGAATGGCAGCACACTGCTCGCTGCTTGGTTGCTTCTCGTACTATATATTGTGTCATCTACTGAAAGCCTATCTTGGCGGAGATAAGGCAGGGATTTCACTAAGCACTAGCTGAACTGTCTCAAAACAGCTCAAAGTCTTGCCTGGTAAGTTTTGTTTTTGATTTCTACATCAGAAAATAAGAAGGGAAAAACAAAATTACTTCCCACCCCACTTTATCTTTCTAAGGGGAATGCACAGCCAGCTCTCAAATTAGGAGTCCTTGTAGCTCTCCTGGCTCAGAGGAAGGAAGAATGACATCCAAATAACTCCTTCCAGCCTTACATATTTCTTAGCCTGTGCTGCCTGCTCTACAGTCACATTTTTCCTGAAGGTGTGAAGGCCTCCTCAAAGCCAGGCAAGCTGTCAGCTTATTTCTGCCGACATCTTCCCTAACGAGAATTGTCCATCAAACTATCTTAAAGTCTGTAAGTCCTATGGGGGATCTTTGCTTTTAAAGTGGTTTGAATGTACCCATTGTGCTTGATTTACTTAACAAGGTTTCTTTCCTAAATGGGCCCACACTGCAATAGGACAGGAACACAAGAAAGGGAAGACTGATGGAAGACTTCACAAGAACTTGTGTAGTATTGAGATCCACACTCTGTTTGATCTTTGGCTATGGAAGTTCACTGGCTGATTTTGAGCAGGTCACACACACCATTGGTGTGGCGGCTCAGTGGTTAAAGATGCTGGGTTTGTCAGCTGGAAAGGTGTCAGCCCAGGTTCAAGACCCGAGGGCCACGCAATAGTGTGAGCTCTCGTCCTCGTCTCAGTTCGAAATCATGCAAATGCAAGTAGATAAATAGGTATCACTGGTGGGAAGGGAACAATGTTCTCTCCGTCATGCTGGCCACCTGACCACAGAAATGTCTTCGGACAGCATTGGCTCAATGGCCTTGAAATGGAGATGAGCATCGCTCCCTATAGCCGGCAATGACTAGCGGAGTAAAATATGCAGGTGACTCCTTTACTTTTATACTCTCTTAACAACTTATAAGGTGTTTTTGAATGTGTGCTACCTAACATTCTTGGGCAAAAGTCTGGATAAAAATTTAACAACTACACTTCTGCTAGGCTGTATTTATCCTGGGGGAAATACAGAATACTGGTTACATAAAAGATGTCATAAAAGTCCTTCAGCAAACAGTAGCATTATGACCTGCCAGAGCTTCATCCAGACTGATGAATTCCTTGCTCTATATACTCGGAAGAGATGATTTTGTAGCAGGAACATTGAAACGGTGAAACTACAGTGATCACAAGTACCTTTGAATAGCTGAGGTCTTGTAGCAAGGAAACGATTCATCCTTTTTTTTTAATCTAACACTATAAATAAGACCCAAGAATGAACTAACCAGGTGGGAGATACTTATGTGGGCAAGATTTTTCTCTTTTTTGAAGTCACATATCTCTCCCCTGCACTTCCTTTTCTGACATTGCTTGTTAACCATGCCAGTAATCTCTTGGCTTCAGTAGTTATCTCCTCTAATCCTTCTACTGTGGTTTTGGGCAACTCCCAAATGTTCTGGAAATATCTGACTCTTATTATTTCCTCTCCAGGCTAGAATTTCTCCCCTATTTCCCCTTTTCTGTTTTAGAATTGGACAGTTGGTTCAGCAAAAGCTACTGCCATACACTGCCTTTTGTATATTAAAGTTTCGGTAATAAAACATAAATAATCAAATCCAAGTACTTCAGTAGATTGACAGCATGTTATATAAGGACATATTTCCTTCAGATAATGAACAGTCACCCAGATTCAGCAAAACTGGTTGTCAACTAAATATGAAAAGTGTTCAAGCCATGTTCTTTGGGGTGGTAACATATTGCTTTGAAAATGCTGAACAAAAAGTGTAAAAAACAAAGATGCCTTTAAATTAGGGATTTGGAGATAATACTGAGGATATCATAGACTGCGGTAAGAACCAGTCCGTCATTCCTACCAGATAAAATAGGAAATAAATATTGTTCCCTTAGGACAGTGATCAGCAACTCAAGCTGCATACTTTTGGGCATGAGAAACAAAGAAATGATGGATTTTAAAAAAGGGTTACTGAGAGAAATGGAAGGAAAGGAAGACAACAGATAAGATGGATGGGATGAAATATATCCTCGGATGGGAACGTCCTTGGCAGAGCCATAAATTATTACTAAAATAGGTCCAGACAGTGAGCATTTGTTCATGATATGGCCAGGACACCATCTCAACTCCTCCAAGTAATTTTGGTATGTAAAGAAGCAATTAGATTGAAAAAAATCCAGCCTAAATAGTTTATATCTACATACCACAACTGGATAAGTGAAGCTTCATACACATACATGAATCATTCATTTGGGTGTAAGACAGTAGAGAAGTTTAATTCTCTCCCATTCTTCAAACACCGTACAGGTAGTCCTCAACTTACCACAGTTCATTTAGTGACCATTTGAAGTTACAAGGCCCTGAAAAAAGTGACTTACGGTTATTTTCCCCCCCACATTTATGACCATTTATGTGGAGTGCAATTCTCAGAATAGTGGCTGGGGAATTTTGAGAGTCGAAGTCATACATCTTGAAGTTACCCTGGTTGAGAAGTTGTAGAGCTTAAGCTACGGAGAGCTGGAGAGGCACTAAGTGCAAACAGAGAATAAAAATGTGTAACAACTGTACTTGGCAAAAAATGCCACCACGGTACATAAAAAGCTAGTGATGGATCCTTTTTAAATAGAAAATGTGAATGCAGAAACAAACAGAAACAAAACTTATCTTAAATCAGTGAAGGGGAGGGAGATATGGACCCATGCAGGATTGCTTGATGTATGGAGCTTTTCATATATGAAATTATAATAAAACTGTAACAGATTTAAAAAAAAATCTGAAATGTTGAGAGGCCCTAAGGAAAAGGTGGGGAACGATGGCCCCTGTATGATTTGTGGACTTCAACTCCCAGAATTCCTGAGCCAGCCTGGGTTTCCAACACCTTTATATAAGCATGATTGTTGCAAATTTCCAAAATACTTACAATCAAAGTATCTGGAGAGGTAATCCTTGATTTAAGATCTATTGCTTAGTGACCATCTGAAGTTATAACGGAACAAGAAGTATGGCTGGCTCAGGAATTCTGGGAGTTGAAGTCCACAATTCATAAAATGGCCACTGTTCCCCACCCCTGCCCCTGAGCTGTAGCTTCAGTGGTGGTATTCAGCCAGTTCCGACAGGTTCCGGAGAACTGGTAGCAATAATTTTGAGAACCGGCAAATACCACCTGTGATTGGCTGAGACTGGCAAATATCACCTCTGATTCGCTGACTAAGCCATGCTCACTAAGCCATGCCCACAGAACCGGTAGTAAACAAATTTGAATTCCACCACTGTGTAGTTTGCTTAGTTTAAGCCAATCCGGCTCAGTTCCTTTTTTCCCTAGCAGATGGAGAATGTAATTATATGTGTATAGAAGATAAAGTTGGTGAAGGACTTAAGCGCTTTTGCAGTTAAATCACTAGGACCAGCAAGGATATTTCTCCCAGTGGCCATAGACTAAAAAAAAAAAAAGACCAGGGAACTTCTATGAGTTTCCTCTTTGCTAAAACTGCCAAAAACTAAACATGATTTCCAAGGGGACACTTACTTGGTTCTAAATTATTCCTGGAGTGTTGATTATTTTAATTGCTCATTAGGAGTCTTATCTGGTAAACAAACTAAATTATTGTCTTTGGGGGTTGGTATCCTGGGTCTCCCAATTAAAAGTAATCAGAGCAGAGGACCCCCTGCTGAGACCGAATAAGAAGAGGGTTGAAATGTAGCATCTATAAACTGGGTAATGAAACTGGGCTGCTGTTTTCATTGTTGCTGGACATCAAGACTTTATGGGGATGTCCCGTGTATCTTCTAGAAAGTTCTAACAAAAGCTGGAATGTGGAAATACGCTGTGGGTCACTTAATTAAATATCACATTTAAATTGTATTTCATGTTTTAAGACAAAGTCTTCTTGGATAATATTATGGCTAATAACAATGATGGGGGAAAAAAATACAATAAATGTCAATGAACTGGTCTTCTCCTAGCATCTAGCAGTTTGATTCTTAAGATTCCTGAGCATGGTTAAGGATTATGGAACTTGAAGTCTACCACTTTTGGAAGCACTAGGTTCGGGGTAAATTTACTTGGATAGGCAAATATACCTAAGAGTGTGTATTAATCTGAATAGGTTCAGAGGAACATTTTGGAAAATTCTGGAATTCTCAGAATCTTAAAAATGCCCTGCTTTAGAATCATGACACAGAAATGTTAGAGGTCTGAATCCTCCCCTCAGAAGTTTGGATGGCTTAAAGCCAGTGGTGGGGTTCAATTTTTTTTACTACCGGTTCTGACTACTACTGTGGCTTGGTGGGCGTGGCTATGCAGTTGGCCAATCAGAGGTGGCATTTGCTGGTTCTACAAACCAATCAAAATTATCGCTACTGGTTGTCAGAACTGGCTGAATACCACCACTACTTAAACCATAATGCTCCAAGAACAGGTAGTCCTTGACCTACAGCCATTCGTTTAATGACTGTTCAAAGTTAAAACAGCACTAAAAAAAAGACTTTTGACCATTTTTCACACTTACGACCATTGCAGCAGCCTTCTAGTCATGTGATTGAAACTCAGATGCTTGGCAATTGACTCATATTTCTGACGGTTGCAGTGTTGTGGGTCACGTGATCCTCTTTTGCGACCTTTGGACAAGCAAAGTCAATGTGGGAAGCCAGGTTAAATTAACAACTGTGCTACTAATTTAACAACCACCAGGGATTCACTTAACAACTGTGGCAAGAAAGGTCATAAAATGGGGCAAAATTTTGGCCTCAGTTGGGGTCATAAGCCGAGGGTTACCTGTAATTGGCCACCCCTCACTTTCCATGAAAAAGACAAGCATTAGTAATAGCTTCTGCAAAACCACAATTGGTGGAGCAGGCTGTAAGGAATTAGCCTAACAGTCGGCTAGCCTCTAATTAAGGCATGTTCGAATCTCACCAGGC
>JANHFR010001088.1:96949-107406 GCA_032468015.1 Mimophis mahfalensis | reverse complement strand
CCTAATGCTGGGAAAAATTGAGGGCAAAAGAAGAATGGGACGACAGAGAATGAGGTGGCTGGATGGAGTCACTGAAGAGTCGGTGTGAGCTTAAGTGGACTGCGGGGGATGGTAGAGGACAGGAAGGCCTGGAGGAACATTGTGCATGGGGTCGTGATAGGTCGGACACGAGTTCGCAACTAACAACAATAAATGAAACAAAATTAAATATAGTTTTTGTCTGTTCCATCAGCTACTTTTTGGCTGATGGCAAATAGACAGCTTAAATACTGAAAAATGTTGCCTTATGAGATCACTGAATTAAGGGGTATTGAATGCTAAAGTGTTAGATTCATTTGTTAGATTTGCCTCCTTTTTGCTGGGTAATAACTATAATAAAGTTATTTGATTTGATTTGCATCATTCAGGAGCTCATGATGTCATACATAGTTTTCTCTCTTTCCATTTTTCTCCTCAATCACAATGGCGAGGCCAGCTGACCTGAGAGACTGGACCAAAATCATTCAGTGAGATACTGAGGCCTAATAATTCTTTCTTGCCTCCTTATTCCTCCTTATTAGTTCTTTATTGAGTGTATGGCAGTGTTACATCAGCCAGGAGACCGAAATGCTAAGACAGATCGTAATTTGGTTGCCTAAGATGGCTAGCTCCTTTGGTTTACGTTCACGTGCTTTCCGAGGTGCATCACAGAGGGCAAGCTAGCCCCACATCAGAAAGAAAGATGAACGGCATCCTGCAGCATCCTGCAAGTCAGGGGTGTTAAGCTGGCAGCCCGCAGACCAGATGCATCATGTGCAGGCCATGCTCACCCAGCTCCGTGAATGGAAAAAATGTCATAAAATGTCCCGTGACAGCAACATGGCAGCAACTGTGAGTTTGACACACATGGTCCAGGGCCTTCTCCATCCACTGAAGTCACCTCACAAACAGGTGTTGCATCCGAGAAGTTCCAGCATCAGCAGGGTTCTGACTGTCTGCACAAAGCACTGGCTCAAATTCCCACTGAAGTGGTATCTATTTATCTACTTGCATATAACATGCTTTTGAACTGCTAGGTGGGCAGAATCTGAGGCAAGTGAAAGGAGCTGGCCCTTTCCACAGTGCTTGGACTCAAACTTCCAGAACAGAGTCCATTTCTAGTGATATGAAGCCACTCAGCCATCACACCCCATCATATTCCTCCTGGACACACACTTCTGCAGTTGGATCTGGCCATGTTTCTGCTCTTGATGTTCTCTTCTCTGAAACCTTCTCTGCTTCTTGACCCGGCTGCTTATGTCTGGCTTTTTATCTGTCAGGAAACGTTGTGGCAGATACTGTCATAAGTTGTGGCACACCCTGGTCTGCTTGCCTGCCATGCTTATCTTCGTGCCTGACTGAATGAAAGTGGAAGAACGATTATGAGGAATGTTTTCCTTACTTAAAACGTCCCACTGCTCTAGTGAAAGTGTAAGATGCAGTTCTATTTGTAAACAACTGAAGCGTAATATCTGCAATATATCATGTAAAGGTATAATCACTGTCAAAATGACAAGGCAGCATCAGAGGAACTGACTGCAGTAATTGACAGAAATGGTGATCAGGCTCCAAAACTGTTTTCTGATTGCATATTCATGATCCTTCCCTATAATATACAGCAGTTACTGTGTGAGTTATTCTAAGTGGCTGTTTTAACATCACTAGACTGACACTTTCTACTCTGAGATTTGCAAGTCTAATTTCAAATAGGGTTTGCTCTCAAGATGTCTAACTTGAAATGCGGACTTAGCTGGGAAGCACATCAGAGAAAAAACAGGCCTAAGAACAGTGGCTCCATTTCTTCTTTCACTGGTGGATGATACTGGTTAAAACTCTGCAGGATTTTTATTTTAGTCCTCAATGCACAGGAGTGGGTTTCAACCAGTCTAACAACTACTTCGGTCGGCTTTTTGAAAAAAAAAAAATGTTTTCTGTTTTCAGCACAACTGATCAGCCAGGCAGCATGCCTCAGCTGTTTTTCTGCCTAGAGGCTTCTGCAGGAAGTTGGTAAACAAACTTCCTGCAGAAGCTCCTAGGTGGAAAAACAGATGGGCATGCTGTGAGTGGGTTGGAGCCCCCCATTCCCTCCCCCCAAACATTAACAGAACCAGTTTGCTAGAACTGGCCTGACCTTAACAAATGGTTTGCCCGAACTGGGCTGGACCAGTAGAAACCCACCCCTGCCAATGCATCCTTGTGACCTTTGCTTGAACCACTCCAAGCCTCAGTTCCAATGAGTCACAAATTAGGTTGACTGTTGGTGGCCCAGTGGTTAGAATGTAATATTGCAGGCTCCTTTTGCTGACTGTTGGCTGCCAGCAATTTGGCAGTTCGATTCTCACCGGCTCAATAGCAATAGCACTTACACTTATATACTGCTTTACAGTGTTTTGCAGACCTCTCAGTGGTTTTACAGAATCAGCATATTTCCCCTGAACAGTCTGGGTCCTCATTTTACTCACTTCAGAAGGATGGAAGGCTGAGTCAGCCTTGAGCCTGGTGAGATTTGAACTGCCAAATTGCAGGCATCAGAAGTAGCCTGCAGTATGGTACTCTAACCATTGCATCAGTGTGGCTCATCAAGGCTGACTCAGCTTTCTATCCTTCCAAGTCCAATCTAGGTCCTCAGTAAAATGAAGACCTAGATTGTTGTTGGGTGCAATATGCTGCCTCTAAACTCCTTAGAATGGGATGTAAAGTACTGTGAAGCAGTAAGCCAGGGGTCTTCAAACTTGACAGCTTTAAGACTTGTAGACTTCAACTCCCAGAATTCCTCCTCCAATCATGTTAGCTCAAGAATTTTGGGAGTTGAAGTCCACAAATCTTAAAGTTGCCAAGTTTGAAGAGCCTTGGACTAGAGTCTACTCGTATCAGTATGTAGTAAATAAAACCCCAAAACTAATCCCTAAAATTATATGGAAGTAACATATAAAGGGGAAAAATGCTAATTTACAACATCCATTTTCTTCTGCTCTGATTTTTCCCTATACCATGGAACCTGCTCTCATTTTTTAGTCCCCTGGGAATTGTGCTTGTTTTTTTCCTACCCCTACCCAACCTGAATGCCCTTTCTTCCCTATACTTATGCCACATAATTTCTTTTTATCTTATCACCAGCCCCTTGCATTTATTTTCTCTATACTTAGTCTTTCATAACCTCCATATGTCTCTGAGGAGATTTTATTAGAAATTGGTTTCATGCATGACTTGGGAATAAGTTTCATGGAGCTTCGTGGATCTTCTGAGTAACAAATTTAAAATTAAGTTTAATTAACTATGAGGCGTTCAAGCTTCCTCTGGTATGTAGTCATACCGAAAGGCAAAGGAGCAATCATCTTACCAGCAGGAACCAAAATTTCCTTCAGCTTCATCTACAGCTTTGAAAACCTATCTATGAAACTGTCCCACATTAGTTGACTCCACAGGAAGACTATATAGTGAAACCAGGTCTTTGTTGCATCCCCCTGGAGTCTGTGCGTTATTTTCCAGTTCCATTTACAACATAGTTAGAGCATATTTTGTAAGATGAGGGACCCCAAAGCATAGGTACCATCCTGTCTTATTTAAATCCTTTTTCCCATAGCATTTGGAAGTGGAGAACAGATGCAGACTGTATTGCAACCCCTAAAATAAGCACATTTTAAAACCCTGAACATTTTCTTTCTATTTCTTCCCAAGAATGAACTTTGGTGCGTGAGTTTGATGTGGCATCACCCAATCTGTGGCCCTCAACCCTCCCAAACGTTGGCTCGTTCCAAAATGCAAAAGACCAGATTGTGTGCTGCCTCCTCCATGCCACCTTCAAGACTGGCAACCATTTTAGGATCTGTAATACTTGACTTGGCTTATTTTCTTCTTTACATTTTTTTGCGGGGGTGTTTTAAATTTAAATTATGCGAATTGCCTTGCGCATGCCATTCAAAAGTAATGCACAGCTCTTGGCTGCCAAAAAGCTATCCAACCTTCTTAAAGATATTTCTACGGCATGGAGAACTTTGAAGAAGCTAACAGTGTCATATTAGTCTGAAAGGCAATCTGAGTCCAGGTGTTCCCCAAACCAATGCATAAGGAGACGTCTCAAACCATTTCAGCTGAACATCTCAAAATAAATGGATAACCTCACTCCAGAACTTTCTTTTTATGGGGATTGAGCATCAGTTGTTGGTTCTCATCCAGCCTATGACGGACCATAACCATATTTATGCTGCTTACCTGGCATCTGATGAACCAGGGCTTGAAATAGATGGCATCAGCATATAGGTATTGCTCTCATTTCAGATCCCTAAATTATTATTTTTGGAACCAAATGTTGGTTTTCATTCAAAATAAGGCAATACCTAAAAGGACCTGTAACATCAATGCCTTGGGCTCAGAGGTAATTCCGTTCTTGATTCACTTCTGGAATAGTGAGATACACTTGACCATATCTAAATCTTCCTATTAGAAAGTCAATCCAGAAGAAGACCAAACAGCTGCTGAAATGTCTAGCAGAATTAGTGTGTTTGCACTTCTGCCGTCCTTATCCCTGTGTAGATCTTACTACATGTTGACCAAGACAATCTCTGTGCCAACATAAGGCTTGAAACCAGACTTTAATATCACCTGAATTGCCCTTTGAGAGGCAGGTGGACATTTAACAGAGTAGAGGAGTAATATTAAATGGAAAAAAATCCTTATGGCAGTCAAAAGGGGAAAAAAAGGTAAGACAGTAGTTATAGTGGTATGATCAAAGCCCCTTCACTTTCTTGACATTGTAGCAGAATAACAGAGTTGGAAGGGCCTTGGAGGTCTTCTAGTCCAACCCGCTGCTCAGGCAGGAAACTCTGTACCATTTCAGACAAGTGACTGTCCAGTCTCTTCTTAAAAACTTCCAGCGTTGGAGCATTCACAACTTTTGGAAGCAAATCATTCCACTGATTAATTGTTCTGTCAGGAAATCTCTGCTTAGTTCTAGGTTGCTTCTCTCCTGGATTAGTTTCCATCCATCACTTCTTGTCCTGCCTCCCCGTGTTTTGGAGAATAGCTTGACTCTCTCTTCTTTGTGGAAATCCCTGAAATATTGGAAGACTGCTATTGGGTCACCCCCAGTCCTTCTTTTCATTAAACTAAACATACCCAATTCCAGCAACCACCTACATATATAAAACAGAGTGTGGTGGGCGAGCAGGCAGGGTGTGTGTCTCTGTGTATACACTTTTTAACAGATGGATCAATTTCAGCCAAACTTGCCACAGAGGAAGTTTAGCCTCCCGTGACAAACACTGCGAGGGGGGGGGCAGAAACGCTATATGGAGGGTCTTTGCCCCCTAAAATAATGGCAAAGTGCTGACCCCCAGGACTTCCCTCATGCCTGGCTTAAGCTCTTTCCTTAAGGATGCCACAAGGGGCGCCAGAGACCTGAGTCAGGCTGTGTCTGGTGCATTACAGGCCACCAATTTGGAGGCCTTTTGAAACTGAGGTGAGGGCCGAGCAGGGAAGGAGAAGGCAGAAGCAGATGATATGGAGGTCTAGGCCGGGATGAGGTGAAGCCTTTGAACCCTTAGGGAGGCAGCTGGCTCCAGGATGACTATACCCGGGCAAAGCTGGGTAATCAGCTAGTTCTTTATGTTTTAGCCTCCAGTCCCCTAATCATCTTTGTTGCTCTTCTCTGCACCTTTTCTAGAGTCTCAACATCTTTTTTACATTGTGGTGACCAAAACTGGATGTAGTGTTACAAATGTGGTCTTTATATTATAAAGTGGTACTAACTCTTCACGTAATGTTGATTCTACCCCTCTACTACAAAGGGTGAGAGCTTTGATCATGCTGCTGGGCCTGCCATATTGTCTTTCCCCCTGGATGCTGGTGCCATGGCCTCAATTTTTCCTATTCACCCCCCACCCCAATTTTCCTCTGAGATTAGCTTCTTTTAAAAATGTGGCTTTTGCTTATATCTTTCCAACCATTTGTTAGTCTGGCCCTGAAAAGTGTGGGAGCTGCCAGCAAAGCAACTTTGTTGCTATTGGGATGGTCGGATTTTTGTCTTTAAAGGAGGAGACCTTACATTTCTCTTCTCATCTTACTTTTAAGCCTTTATGATTCAGGAATGTCATGGATGGATCTAGCCCAAGATAAACTCACAGGATATAATGTGCATTAATGTAAAAGCTCTTTATTACAAGATGAATAAAGAGAACTTAAGGTACCACAAGTTATGTCTATCTATATCTATTGCAGGTCTGAACTGAGGTGAGAAGAAGAGGGGAGAGGCTTTTTAGCATGAAGGAGGCAAATCCCCTTCTAAATGTTCAACATATGATGGAAATTTGAGTTTTGTCACCGGCATGTGTATACATAACTTAGCCATCAGATATGCATGTTGTTTCTGCGGTAATGGTTTGGTGAGGACATTGGCGATCTGTTCAACAGTCTCACAATGTATAGCTTTGATGAATCCCAGTTCTTATAGTTTTCTGACATGTTTGTACTTAATGTCTGTATGTCTCAATCTTCGGCCCACAGCATCGGCCTTGGATATCTCAATAGCTGCCTTGTTGTCCTCATGTATGATTATTGGATAAGATGGTTCGGCCCATATGTCACAGAGTAAGTCATCAAACCATGTCAGATTATTAGTAGCTTTGGACATACATACAAACTCAGCTTCGGTGGTGGAAGTGGCTAATAGTTTCTGTTTCCCGGTATACCAGTATATGGGGCTGTTATTTAGAAAGAAGACATACCCGGAGGTGCTTTTTCTGGTCTTGATATCCCCAGCCCAGTCGGCATCTGCATAGCATGATAATCTTGAGGACTTAGAGGTGTCGGGTTCGAGGAAAAGGTACGCTTCTGTGCTGTATTTGAGATATCTTAGTAGTTTCTTTATTGCATCCCAGTGGTATGTGGTGGGATGGCTCACATGCCTGGACAGTAGATTGACTGATAGGGCGATGTCTGGTTGTGTCCAGTTGGCTATGTATAACAGCGACCCTATGGTAGACCTATATCATTTGTTGTTGGTGAAAGGTTCCCCTTCAGTATACGTATGTTTCAAAAAGTCCGGTTGCATAGGTATTTCACTAGGTTTGGTGTCCAACATGTTACATTTCTGTAATAGTTCAACAATCTTTTCCTTCTGTGATAATCTGAACCCCTTCTCAGTTTTGGTAATTTGGACTCCAAGATATTTGTCCACGTTGCCTAATGATTTTAATGAGAAAGGTTTTCTCATTTCTGTGATGAAGGTTTCACATTTGTCCTTGTGCTTTCCAATGTACAATATGTCTCCACCTATATGAGGATCCTCTCTATTGACCCGTGGTGTCTTCTGGTGAAGACACACTTGTCAGCTGAGGTGGCGGTGAAGTCCATTGAGTTGAACGTTTTAGCTAGACACTCGTACCACCTCTTACCTGATTGACGTAAGCCATATAAGCTCTTATTCAGTAACCAGGTCTTGCATTCTCCATCACTAGTACCTGGTGCTGCTTTCACGTATATCTTCTTATTGAGCTTGGCATGCAAGTAGGTGGTTTGGACATCAAATTGATAGACATCGAGTCCCAATACTGATGCTATGACGAGTGTGCTTTTCACGCTTTCGGCTCTGACCGTGGGGGAGTAGGTGTCGATGTAATCGTCAGGATACTTCTGGGCGAAACCTTGAGCCACCAGTCTGGCCTTGTACAGATTCTTGTTGTTTTCTAGTGTCTTGATTTTATACACCCATCTGGTTCCGATTATCCTTTTGTACTTAGGTACTCTGGATGGTGTGAATACCTTCAGTTCCTTGAGGCTTTCCATTTCTTTCATCATGGCTTGTTCACATTTCTGCCTTTCCTCTCAGGGAAGTTTCAGGACGTCTTCATAAGTTTGAGGGGTGGTGTAGTTTGATTGTATGGAGATGACATAGTCTTCAAGTTTCTTGGGCTTCTTGTTTCTGTTTTCGCAGATGGGTCTTTCTGATGGAATGCTTTCGTCTGGTCGAAGGTCAATTTTGTCACCTGTAATGTCATCTATTCTGAGAGTGGGGTGTCCTTCTTTCCATCCTTTAATTTCGATCTTCTTCCTTTTTATTTTATGGTCTCCTTGTTTCTTCTCATTGTTGTCTTCATTTTTTCTGTAGTTAGAAGGTTCATTGAAGTTCTGGCTGACTAGTATTTCGTTTGAGTGTATTTTACTCCAGTAAAATCTTGATATAATGATTTGATTGTAGAATCTATGAATCTGTATCCCTTTGTGCCTGATTCATACCCTACAAATTTTAGTCTCCTAGAAACCTTGGCCCCCTTCCTTCTTAGCTGCCTGGGTATATGTACATCAGCACTAAACCCGAAGACATGCAGGTGAGCAAGATTTGGTTTCTGACCATACATTACTTCGTATGGTGTTTTATCTATGACGCTGGACCATAGCCTGTTAAGTGTGTAGTTACTATGCATTAATGCTTCCGACCAGAAGGATTGGCCCATCTCAGCATTTGCTAATGTGTATCTGACCATGGTCTGTAGAATGCCATTCCTGTGTTCTGCCACCCCATTTTGGAATGCCGAGAACGGAAATGTGGTGAAATGTAGTACCCTGTGGTCCTTCAGCCATTTTGTGAAAACATTAGATAGAAATTCAGAGCCACGGTTGGTCATGATTTGTTTGACCCTTGTACCATGTTGGGTTTCTACCCTTTTATAGAATTCTTTGAACCTGGGAAAGGCTTCGTTCTTGTGTTTTAGTGTGAATACAAAGCCATAGCAGCTGTAATCGTCAACTATGGTTAAAAAGAATCTTTTTCTGCCGACTATGGAGGGTGTTAGGGGGCCCACTAAGTCCATGTGGTACGTTTGACAAGGAAAGCCTCTCAAAGATAGACTGAATAGGACTAGATCTCCATAGTACTGTAAGTACAGCTAGTTCTTGACTTACAGTCATTTGTTTAGTGACCATTCAAAGGGAAAGAACATAGGCCAAGCAGGAGTGAGCTCAAATTTTTTTAGCAACCAGTTCTTTGTCCAGTTGCTGGGTGGGCGTGGTCATGGCAGGTGTGGCCTAGTCAACCTCCTGCACCATGGTGGTGGTGGGTGTTTTTGCCCTCCCCAGGCTCTGGAGGCTTTCCTTGAGCCACTGGGAGGGTGAAAGCAGCCTCCCCCAGGCTCTGGAGGCTGGAAACAGGCCCGTTTCCACCTTTTGGAACCTCCAGGTTTTTTGCCCTCCCCTAGCCTCTGCACGGGCCCTGCACGTACCTGGCATCCAAAATGGGCCACATGGAGACTCCTAGAAGGAGTGGGGCAGGTTGGGAGCAGCAGGGTGGGGCAGCTAGGGATTTATGGATTCATTGAAGTGGGCAGATTCTTAGCTAGAGGATTTCCCAAAGCCATGCAAACCCATAGCAGCCACCCCTAAGGCCAAGGGCATCTAAGATCTTTTGAATTATTATTAAGACTATTATGTTCTATAAGTGGCACTTACCATCAGCAGGATAAGCAAAAATGTTTAAAAACATGTCCGCCAAATGTTGGAAATGTAACCACATACTGGGCACATACTATCACATGTAGTGGACGTGTAAAAAAAAAAATTGGATGAAACTTCATACGTGGTTTTAAAAAAATGTTAAGGCAGCATATAGACTACAAGTCAGAATTATTTTTGCTAGGCATAATACCAGAAAAATATGATAAAGGGAATGCATATTTAATGTTACATGTTTTGACAGCAGCAAGAATTGTATTTGCACAATACTGGAAAAATGAGGGAACACCTACAGAAGAAGATATAATTAAAAAAATATTAGATTGTGCAGAAATAGATACAGTAGAGTAACACTGAAGATGAAAGAAAAAGAAGACACAAAATATTTTTGAACTTGGGACTTGTTTTATCAATGGTTGGATAATAGACGTAGAAACTAAGAGCTTAAGAAATAGTACTATGTAAGCAAACTGACTCAGACAGTATGCTGTTCACTAAGCACTTATTGTATGTAAAGAGAAAATATATAAATAAATTTAGAAAGACTATTAGTGAAACATCTTCAACACATTCAAGTCTTTCAAACTAGATGAGCTGCAGCAAGCCAAAAAGGCAACACTGCACTAATACACAATACTTCAACCTTACCCATGGCATACATAACAGATAAAGTAGGTTTCAGGAGGAAAGGGGGAAATTTATCATTCAAGCATGAAACAGAATTCAGACAGTATACAATTTCCAGTGCAGCAAGTTAAAGATCTGTTGTGGCTGTGCAACACACAACAAAAACTTCCTAATTTCAAAACTTCTTTCATCAGCACCAATAGACCTTGACTTACATTCAGGGACCGTCCGAAGTTACAATGGCACTGAAAAAAAGTGTAAAGAATTTGTATTTTTGACAAGAGAGTTAAGAAGAAGGGGGTATCTTTATAGATGGGATCTTCCAACAGGTTTGGTGGTTAGTTATCTGGGAGAGAGATATAGATTAA
>JANHFR010001088.1:8490-19958 GCA_032468015.1 Mimophis mahfalensis | reverse complement strand
GCAGCACATATTAGCTGAAACGTGGGAGGGTTAGGGCCAACTTTGAATTGCTTTCTTTGCTGCAGGAAAGCTTCTGCATTGAAACTTCGGAAGCTGGGAAAGGAAGGTGTGTATTTGTGTGTGTGAGACAGCGCACGCGTGTCTGCCTTTAAGTGGCAGAGCTGAAAAGGAATTTTTTTACCAGAAATTTTAAGAAAATACGGGACAGCAGGACAGATTGGGGGGAAATGGGAATTTCCCGGGCAATCCGGGACACTTGACAGGTCAGATCCCAACCTCCTACTCATTTAAACCGTATAAAAGGGATTCCTTGTAACCATCCAGCTTGTTAGAGTTGGTGTATTGTGGAGTTATTGTTGACTGTTAGAGAGACCTGTTGTTATTACCTATGAATGAACATTGGATGACATCATTGCTGTGCTGCTCTTTCTTGGGCACAATGCCCATCTCCTCAACTTGACACACTTGAGTCATGAAAAAAGATGGATGTACGGTTGAAAGATGGTTGTTCCTCAATAGCTTCTTGTTGATATAATATAAGCAGTTAATATAGCAATTCAGGTTGAATTAAAATAAAATTCCTATGGCCATCAGTGAACAAGAGGTAAGTCTCAGTGGTTGAGATTGGCAGACAAAACCTTCTTGATGTTACCTGTGCACAGACAGGTCTTCCTTATCTCCCGAATTCCAGCCAGGCTATGGGATCCTGTACAATTCGTCCACACTGTTAAATGCTTAGGAAATCTGTAAAGCTGCATCTCCTTCATTGTGCTTTTAATTATTAATTTGTGTTATTATGCTTAATAATGTATTTTTAATGTTGTGATTTTGTTTTTTAAAACAAAAGCTGCCTTGAGTGCTTGCCAAAGCAAAAACAAAAAAACAAAAAACCACGATGTAAATTAAATATTGAAACAATGCACGTCTCAGTGCTTGCTAATAGCTATTGTTTCTGTGCTTAGATACTCCTTTTCAAGGTGCATAATTTAGCACAGACCTGGGCATTGGGAGCCCTACTGGTGCAGTGGTTAAAGTGCAGTATTGCAGGCAAACTCTGTCTACTGCCTGGAGTTCAATCCTGATGGGGCTTAAGCTTGACTCACCCTTCTATCCTTCCAAGGTTGGTAAAATGAGGGTGCAATGTGCAATGTGCAATGTGCAATGTGCAAACAATACTTCTACGTTGTAAACTGCCCAGAGATTCCTATAAATAGAATGGTATATAAGCCATTTCATTAGATGTGGAAGAACAAAGGAGGCAAGTCCCCACCCCATTAACTAAGTCAGCCAATTAGTTAATTTTTCAAGTATATTGCCACCATTCCTTTTCAATATCCAGTTCTTGATGGCCTTAGCTGGTATCAGCCTTTTCCATCCTAGTATCCTAAAACTATATTGCTCTATAACATTGTTTTGAGCCTTGGCAATTTCTGTATGAACCGACTTCAACTTCTAGAGTTCTCAGCAATGATTCTGCCAACTGGGGAAATTTTGAGAATTGGAGGTTATATATGAGGAAGTGCTCAAACTGGGAAACTCTAGTTCAATTCCTAGGATTTTTGAAACTGCAGCCTGATATACCTGGAGGGCTCTGGGCTGTTAGTTTGTTCTAAAGTTCTGGAAAAGGTATTTATTGAATTTTAAGGTGAATGTAAGATTTTCTTCAGCTCAACTTTCTTATTCCAGATCTTCCAACATGAAACCCTCCAGATATGATAGGAGTGTGGTGGCGAACCTATGGCACATGTGCTGGACGTGACATGCAGGGCTCTCTGTCCAGGCACGCCTGCAGTTTGTCAAATGGTCCCCCCCCACTCTATGCTGGCCTTAAATACCTTCTTGCAAAGCTTAGTTGTTTGGCGGGGTAGCGCCAATCAGCTGTTTGTCAGCTTCACTGCAGCCATGCACATGTGGGGGGCCCTGGAGGCATCCTGCAGACATGCACAGAGGGCAGGGGGGGAGCACAGGGGGTCACGTGCACATCGGGGGTGGGGTGGGTCATGTGCACATTGCATTATGGGTGCCGGCACACACAGGCATGCGCGCAGGCTCCTCCAACACATACGGCCAAAAAGGTTAACCACCCTTGTGATAGGATATCAGTGTCCAAAATTCCCAGCATAGCCAATGATTTCTAGATGTAGCGTGCCCAATATACCTGTAGGGTGACAGGTCAGAAGTGATTTAACACCTCATAAACAGAAACAAACATTAATAATTCCATTGCTTGGTGATAACCAAGCTTGGTGAACACGAGAAGCTCAGTTGCAAAATTGTCTCTATTTCCAGGCCACCTGATACGACAAAACTTTAAAGCTACGGTGCCTAGAGACAAGATGTGATTACATTCCCGCAGTTCCATTTCAAGTCATGTTCTTGAGAATGCTCTTAGGATTTTGATGGGTCAGTTGTTCTAAATGGAGGATCTTAATTGCTTCCAATTGTTTGGATGATAAATGGACCTTGCAGAAAGGTTAACAACTTCTTCAGTGCTCATTGCTTTCTCTTATCTCTAATGCTTGAGGGGGAAAAAATCACAATAGAATGTATATTGATGCTGAGGAAGCTAACAGGAAACACAGAATATATTTCTGCAAGAGAAAAGCTTCAAGGAAGCTTCACAAGCTATCTATGTATGGCATGTAGGGAAGGAACAAACAGCATGCATGAGAAATAGATGAATATATACTGTATTATTTAGATTTATAAAATTACTCTTTGCCTGAAGGCCTTATGGTGCATGCAGATAACAGGAACACACAATAAATAATTTAACATGCAAAATTTAAAGGTTAGAAAATCAATAATCACATAGATCTGGACTAAAAATGGAGCTGGAACTAATCAGGGAAGTAAACTTGATACATCAAAGTTATTCTGAATTCTAAATGTGTAGAATTTAGAACTACACACTCTAAATGTGAAGAGTTCTAAGCTCCCTCCAGTAGGTTTCTAGGGCTTGATAGATTAGTCATTTATTTATTAAATTTATAGGCTGCCTATCTTGCAATGCATGGACTGGAGAGGGGAGAAACAGGAAGAAATCTGCTATGGGCTTTCATTTTTTGCCTTTACTTTCTATCACTTGAGGGATGGGAATAGGAAAGGCATGTAAGATAGAAATGATGTACTAATACTGCCCTGTAAATCCATGTTTGCAGTGTCAAGTGTTTGCTTTTAGTAGACAACGTACCAGAAATCAAATCACATATTTCCCCTTCACTGGACAATTTACTCTGATTTCCTACTGTGGAATAAGGATTCAAAAGTTATGTTGGATCAGATCAAGGGCATATTTAGTCTAGTAGTATACTCTTCTTAAACATGACTCCCTGATGGTTAAAGGAAGTCCAAAACTAGGATTAAATAGAAGTGATTAATATGTGACTAAGTCAAACACTTAATTTTGTTGTATCCCTGTTATATGACTCTGTGCTTGAAATTACAAATTTATGTTGAATACTAAGAGACTCTATGTCCTGAAGGGTCATGCTAGGATTTTTGCATTCCCATATTAAAACAATAATATCTATATGTTATCAAGTGTAGTTAAAATGGCTGACAAGGTTTTAGGCCACACTACACTAACAGCCTGGAGACAGGGAGTCTGGCTCTAAGCAGGTGCAAGCCCAACTCCTGCAGTCACAAGACAGCCATGTGAGATGTCAATCATTGTTAATGGTTACACTATAAATATGAGGGCTAGCCATGCCTCTTTTTCCCTTGTGTCTACTCTGCTTGTATTGCTTTCAGTTTCGCTTTTGTAAGTACAGACACCTCTTGGCTCCTGTGAATATTTGTAAATAAAGCAATTTCTTGGTTGATCAAGATTGTCTGGCATCCTGGCTTTGGGCTCTGTATTGATCCATCGACCTGAGATCAAATGCAAGGTTCATCATTTAGTTGTTAATAGCATTGTAGATCCAATTCTGCAATGCTAGCAAATTAACAGGTCATGTCCTGTTTTTCTTAATCCCATCATCCCGGAGCATTTGTTTTTTTAGATAGGCTGGCCCAGTCTTTCATAATGGGCACAAAATATCTGCTGGGGGGTGGTGTTCAGAAAGAGTGAGTCTGCTTCCTACCTACCTTTAAAAAATACATGTTTCTCCATTCCTTATTTAGGGAAATATCATATTCTGCCTTTTTAAATGTTTCTCAAAATATTTCATTCTTCTAGGAGCGGGAGCTTCCCACAGTGGGATTGCCCTTGAAGAGCATTGAGAAGTTTCAATTTCTTCAAAGTGCAGCTGCACAAGTAGTAAACAGTGACAACTACTGAGCACCTGGAAAACTACTATTTTGTAAGCTGCCCTGGTTGTCACTGTACTTCCAGATGCAATTCAAGCTGCTGATGGCCACCTTTCAAAGCTATTGATGGCTTGATATTAGTCAGGGTGGTCAAATTCAAGGCCTATGGGCCAGATCCGGCCTATGGGTGCTTAGATCTGGCCCATGGGGCCACCCTGGAAACAGCGAAGGTCTGGCCCACGGTGCCTCTGTCAGCAAAAACCATTTTTGCTGTCAGAGGGTTGCAGGAGGCTGTCGCAGCCAAAAATGGAGCTCACTTGTGGCCCTCCAAGCTCTGTTTTCACTGATAGAGGATTGCAGGAGGCCATCACAGCTGAAAACGGAGCGTAGGAGCCTGTTTTCACTGGCAGAGCGCTCGGGCCACCACAGGTGCCTCTAATATGAATGATGCTTACCCTGGCCATGCTCCCCATCCCCCCAAGGTCAAACACAACCCTGATGTGGCCCTCAATGAAACCGAGCTTGACACCCTTGGATTAGGTTGTCTGGGGGACTGACTTCTGCCACTTGGTTCTAACTGTCTGGTATGGTAGGATGGATATATTCTCGGTTACATCCGCCAGGAAATTCTGATTCATGGGGCTCAGGAAGTGTGCCTGTCTTGTCCCTGCCATATCAAGTATCCTCCCTCCAGAGATCAGGATAACTCAGACTTGCCTGGCCTTTCAGAAGGATTAAGTAAGTGTGAAGAGTCCCATCTACTGGCTATGTTACCAACCATAGATTGTAACATCCTCCTCAGCTGCTGGGTATATTTTAATTTGGTAATGTGATGGTAATTTATTTTAATTTGTTGTATGATTTTTTGCTGTCCAGAGTCACTATTGTAAAGCACCAAAGGGCAGAACAAGAAATAATGGATGGAAACTAATTAAGGAGAGAAGCAATCTGGAATTAAAGAGAAACTTCCTAACAGTGAGGACAATTAACCAGTGGAACAGCTGGCCTTCAGCAGTTGTGATGCTTCATCACTGGAGGTTTTAAGAAGACACTGGACAGCCACTTGTCTGAAATGGTATAGGATTTCCTATACCATAGAGACTTTCAGCTCTATTCTGATTGATTGATTGATTGATTGATTGAATGATCAATCAATAGATACGAGTATTATAATTTTACTTAGAATTGTTGCACTTATTTTATTTATTTGCCATCTTTATTTTTTTAAAAATAAATTACTCAAAGCACACTTTCCTTCTCCTGTTTTCCTACAACTACAACAACCCTTTGAGGTGGGTTGGGTTGAGAGAGAGTGACTGGCCCACTGGCCCAGAGTGACCCAGCTGGCTTTCGGGGCAAGGAAGGACTTGACCTCATCTTATTTTTTCTGAAAGGAATGCTTCAAATATCTTGCAAATAAACCAATCGATCAGAATTCAGTTTATCCCATGAATAAAAAAATATTAAAACAGCAACCCTACAACAACAAAGTAAAATAATAATTTGCTGAAACAGATACAAAACAACATTTAATGGTAGACAATTTTGTATAACTGAAACCCAGAATATTACTATTATAAAAATACTCATTAAATTCTTGGATCTCCAAAATATGGGTATCACGGTAATCTAAGGAAGCTTGCCTTTCGTTTTATTGAATAAATTTTCAATAAAAATGAGAGTCATCCCTATGCCAACAATCCATATCATTAATTTTAGATGTCCTCCAAAAAATAGAATGCATTTTATTTTTAGTTGAAGACTTCAAGGCAGTATACAGAGTGTTCCTGCCGTCTATTTTTCCCCACATAACACTAGACTGGATAATAAATGACCCTTAACTTGGCACTCAAAAATACACACATTTTCTGTTCTTCCACAGAGTCTAGACGAGACAGAATCCCATTACAAAGAGAGCCATCTCTTTTGTAAATAAGAAATGTATTTCTCTCAGTGATGAAACTCCAACCTTCTTAGGAGTTGGAGAGATGCATGAGATGGAAATGGGATCCAACTATTCCTGTAGCTAAGTTGATCTCAAGCTATTTTTAAGGAAACTATTAGCATCTTCAATTGAGTATCTTGAATTGGGTACACCAACAATCTAGGAACTCATAACTTTCCTTCACATTTATTATATAGACAGTCTTCATTTTTAACAGCCTCAATTGGGGCCAGCAACTTGATCACTAAATACTGGGGTTGCTAAATGGGAAAAAATCCCATGATTGTGATGGGTTGATGATGTTACTTCCCACATGGTCAATTATGGAGTCACCATAGTTGTTAAGCACAACAGCATGTGACCATGATTTATGATTTTACCTCTCTGTTAAATCTGCTTATTATTGCAAGCAGGCTGGCAAGTGCAGAAATGGGGCTCACGGGATGGTGGCTTGCTTATGGCAGTTGTAAATTTACCTGTATTATGACTTCATCTAGATCAGGATGGGACTTCTTTCAGCAGCCAGGGAATCAGGTTTTGGAGTTGTTTTGCAGGATGGGCAAATATTTTATGGTACTGAAATAAGAGATGACTGGCATCATAAAATCTTGCAAGTGAGTGGCATCATGACTTTGAATAACAGAATAACTGTTAATTTTCTAGCATTGCAGACTTGGATCTACAATGCTGTTAACAACTAAATGATGACCCTTGCATTTGATCTCAGGTCAATGGATCAATATAGAGCCCAAAGCCAGGATGCCAGACAATCTTGATCAACCAAGGAGTAGTTTATTTACAGATATTCACAGAGGCCACAAGGTGGCTAAATTTACAGAAGCAAAACTGAAAGCAATACAGGCAGAGTAGACACAAGAAGAAAAAAAAGGCATGCTTACCCCTCATATTTATAGTGTAACTAGTAATGAAGATTTACATCTCACCTGGCTGTCTTGTGACTGCGGGAGTTGGGCTTGCACCTGCTTAGAGCCAGACTCCCTGTCTCCAGGCTGTTAGTGTGGTGTGGCCTAAAAACCTGTCAGCCATTTTAAATGCACATTACAGCATATAGATATTATTGTTTTAATATGGGAATGCAAAAATCCTAACAATAACAGAGTTGGAAGGTATCTTGGAAGTTTTCCAGTCCCACCACCTTCTCAGGCAGAACAACCTATACCATTTCAGACAAATGGTTGTCCAGTCTCTTCTTTAAAACCTTCAAAGTTGGAGCATCCACAACTTCTGGAGGCAAATCATTCCACTGATTAATTGTTCTCACTGTCAGGAAATTTCTTCTTAGTTCTATGTTGTTTCTCACCTTGATTAAGTTCCATCCATTGCTTCTTCTCCTGCCCTCAGGTGCTTTGGAGAATGGGTTCTCCCCTCTTCTTTGTGGCAAACCCGTGAGATATTGGAAGACTGCGATCATGTCACCCCTAGCCCTTCTCTTCATTAAACTAGACATACCCAATTCCTGCAACCATTTGTTATATATTTTAGCCTCCAGTCCCCCAATAATCTCTGTTGCTCTTCTCTGTATTCTTTGTACAGTCCCATTTTTTAAAAAAATACTGTGGAACCTCAGTTTGCGAACGCCCCAGTTCTCAACCAAATTGGCTCCCTAACAAAAAAGCCAGCCGAGTTCTGACTTGGTTCCCAACTCAAAACTCGGTCGGCAAACAAAAAACAGTGTGGAAAGATTCCTTTCCATGCCATTTTTGCTTCCGTGCATGCGCAGAATTGTCTGTACATGCTCAGTGAGTGTCGCTTTGGAACGTGACCAATTCAGGTCGCAACCACAGTCTGGGAATGGACTGTGGTTGTGAACCGAGGTTTGACTGTATTGTGGCAACCAAAACTGGATGCAGTATTCCAAGTGTGTATCTCTCCCTCCCTCCTTCTCTCTGTCTCCCTCCCTCCCTCTCTCCATCTCCCTCCCTCCCTGTCTTTGAGAGGGAAAGAGAAAGCATCCTATGTATAGAGTTCAGGGGTTTTTTTTTAGAATTTTAAGTCTATTAACATTTTTAGTAATTATGCCTTTTAAAACTAAAAATGAAGGGAAATGATAGCTATGATTTAATTTTCCATGGCACCATTTGTAAGGGCCACAAAAAGGAGTTTTAGGAACTGGATAAACCAATTCTAGAAGCCGGATTCCATGCCAGTTAATTAATACATGCTAGAATGTAAATGATATCTATCTAGCATCCTCTTCCAAGGAGTTATTTTCATTCCATCTGTCCTCCAGCTGTTGTCATCCATTATCAGCTCAAAAAGCCTGAGCTGTTTCAGCTTTCTTATATATAAAAAAGTGATGCTGTTAAAGAAGCTCATTTTTAAGATGGGTCAGCTTTTACCAAGTGTTGCAACTAATTGCCTGAAACGTTGTTGAACAAATGTTACTTAAAACAGAATTATTCCAATTAAATGATAAAGAGTCAGGCCATGATGACAAAGGAAGCTAATTCCAGCATCCTCCAGAAACTTCTAGAAACACTCTATTTGCAAACAAATCTAAAAGGCAATAAACCCTTTTCTTCAATTTATAATCTCTAATTATTGAGGTCAACCAGAATAGCTGTTCCAAAGATGTCTTTGATTCTGAAAAAGGTATGAATAATTACAAAACTTAGACCAATATAGCTTTGCTTTTGCAATTGGAAGGTCCTTAGTCAAAAGTAGTTCATTTTAGAATTAAAGATCCCTTAACAAATGGATTGTATCTTTCTAAACTGCTTAAATACATTAGATTAATTACTAAAGCACAATGCATTTTATTCAGCCTTTGAAGATTTTATTGCCCTCTTGTTTGATTCTATTTTTTTAAATTTATTTATTTATTTATTTATTTATTTATTTATTTATTTATTTATACTTTATTTCACTACTGCTGTATTTGTCATGTTCCCACATGCCCTGGATGTTTTCAGATGCAAAAAGCAGAATCAGGAATGTATCATTTTTAAAGGAAAAAAAAACCACCTTAAAATATACAGGGTGTTTACCATTCTTTTATGTTCCACATTTTCTTTTATGCTATCTTTCATCCCCCCCTTTTTTTGGGGGTGGGGGAATAGAATGGAAGCAAGGTCACATGGTGGAAAAATTGCCCAACCTTCCACCATCACACTTTGAAGAATCAGTGGGCCAAGGGCATTGGCTTTTTCACACATCTGTAACCTGATGGGAAAAGAGCCAGAAGAGGAAAGAAGGAAGCAAGTTCCAAGAACAAGAAGTCCCAGCCAGGGTTGGGATTTACGGGTTCGCCAAACTGGGCAGACCCTTAGCTAGAGGATCGCCTGAACCTGTGTGAACCCATAGCAGCCCACCCTTGCTATGGGTTCACACGGCTTCAGGCGATCTTGAATGCCCCTCATCGTGCAAATGAGAAGTGAGTTTGGGCAAGAGCTGATTGGGATTGATTGGGATTGGGTAGAGATGAAGCAGATATATAGGAAGTTGTTGAAAAGAGAAAGCTAAGATAAAGTTAAGCAGAATATACCATTAGCTAGGCAGAATTATATGGTAGGAAATAAAATGATTAAAGTGTCATGTTCTTGTGGTTATCAGAACTCTGGCCAAAGGAGATTCCCTTTTGGCCTTCATATCCTGAGTCTAACAGGCGTAGACGTAAATATTGTCCATCTTTTTAGTTTAGTTTATTGAATTTAGTTTAGTTTATTGAATTTATATGCCACCCTTCTCCCGAAGGACTCAGGACAGCTCACAACAGATAAAAAACACACAATATAAAATTTAAAAGAAGATTAAACAAATAAATTCAATTAACAGTTAGAATAACTATTTAAAATTTAAAACCACAATAAAAGCCAATTTAAAATCACAAATCAGTCCAAGCCCGCTTGTGGAAATAACCACGTCTTCAGGTCACGGCAGAAAGACTGAAGGTCGGGGGCTGTCCGGAGCTCTGGGAGCAATCCGTTCCAGAAGGGGGGGCATGCCCACAGAGAAAGTTCTCCCCCTGGGGGTCGCTAACCAACACTGTCTGGCGGACGGCACCCTAAGGAGGCCAACTCTGTGGGAGCGCACTGGGCGATGGGAGGCTTTTGATGGCAGCAGGTGGGGTTTTTTTTTTTTTTTTTTTTTTTAAATTGAACTGTTTTGTGTATCATGATCTTGCAAATGATCTGCTGCTTTCTTTCCCTCATCTGCCGACAGACTCAGCAACCTAGATTTATGTTGCTTAATTTATTTCCTGATTCTAGCAATCGGCTGCAATCGTTATACATGTCTGTAGTGAAATTTGAAAAGCGGGCGGTTGTCTATTCTATATTATCGCCAGCATATGTTCTTGAAAATGAAGATTTGTTGGGAAAATGTCGCAATTGAAAAATCCAATCTTTCTGATGCTGGAAAAAGTAATTTCATATATGTGTTGGGCTGAGTATATATTTTGAAAGTTTTTCACTGTATTTTGTTGTAAATGCCAAGAAATTAAAATGTGCCTTCCTTCCTCTCCCCTTTGTCCTCCTTTCCAATTGTTCATGTCTTCCGTTGCCTATTCAGATATCTGGTGACCTAAACAAAAGTCGATATGGTGTTAATTTTAACTTTAACCTTTTAAAAATAAAATTAAAGTTGGGTGTCTGTGTAGTAGATTCACAATCCTTGAGGTCCTGGCTGTCCCAAAAGTGCTTTTCAAAAGGCAACTGGACTTTCTTGGGGGTTTTTTTTCTTAAAATGTTTCCCTTCTCATCCAAGAAGCTTCTGCAGAACTGAAGAAGTATCTTGGATGAGAAATGATACATTTCCAAGGAAAAACAACAACAAGAAGAAAGCCCAGTTGCCTTTTGAAAAGCATCTTTGGGTTAAAGTCAGGTGTTTCAATCTATAGGCTGATAATCAGGTGTGGGATGTCCTCAGAGGTGGTATTCAGCCAGTTCCAACAGGTTCCGGAGAACTAGTAGTGATAATTTTTATTGGATCAGAGAACTGGCAAATACCACCTCTGATTGGCTGACAGCATAGCCACGACCACAGAACTGGCAGTAAAAATATTGAATCCCACCACTGGAGGTCCTATTTATTTATTTAAACATTTGTTTTTTTCTGGATATTCATTATCAAAGTCTCACCAGCCCTGTGTAATATAGACAATACTGAACCAGATTTGCAGATGTCCTCTACAAGTCAGGCAAAATACCTTCACCAAATTGTGACTCTTGGGCCAAAAATACTATAGTGGTAAAGTGCCAAAATAGAGCCTGTAATGGACTTTTTGCTGATTTCCTGGCTGTGGCAAATGACG
>JANHFR010001087.1:3082-14730 GCA_032468015.1 Mimophis mahfalensis | reverse complement strand
TAGAGGACAGGAAGGCCTGGAGGAAGATTGTGCATGGGGTCGCAATGGGTCGGACACGACTTCGCAACTAACAACAACAATACTACAGTTGGACACCATATGACATTTCTTGGCTATAGATTACACTAGGATGTCAAACGATTATCAGAAGTCAACCTGAACCAGAAGGAGACTTTTCTTAACATTAAACATTTTAAATTTAGCATTATGTATGTGTCTAAATATAGATATTTCATATACTTTAAAATTCAGATTTATTTTTAACTTTGGATCAGTGTAAAAACAGGATAGGGAAGACTCATGAGATTTACAAAGTAGAAATATAACATCTATATACCTGTAGTCCTAATCATTCGTAGACTGAGGTTTACACAGAAACTACTTCTGTTCTCTTCTCAGTTTACATGCAATAAAAGTTCTTCCTTGCTTCAAATCCTTATTTATATCTCTTTTTAAAAATGCATTAATATCCTATCTCCCAAAAACAGTATTAGAAATCAACTGACCTCTGCCAAATTGGTATTTGGACCCTGCCATCTCTCACCATGTGGACATAGTTACTCTGCTGTATTTCAAAAGTCAAAAGCATTTTTCTTTCGTCTAACTCATTCTCCCTTCTTTCAAACATGCCTAAGGAAGAATGAGTAATGTACTCCCAGGTGTTTTGATTTCAATTCTTGAACAGAGAAGGACAAATTGGGAGTTATAAAGCAAATATCTGAAAGATATCAAATTGCTTAGCTATGTGTTCAAGCAGACATGGGCAACTTATATTCAGGGTTGAATATGGCCCTAAATGTTCTTTTTTAAATCCCTTGTGGCAATTGCTTACCCTTTTAAAACGGAGAACAGATGAAAATGATAATGTAAGCCTTAAAAAAAAATAGAGTTCATGATTAAAGAGAACAAAGAGACCCAACCTGTTTTAAACTATATGTGTGATGGGATTCTACCCACTTTGCATTTTCCACGTGCCCTCGCCCCCCTGCCAAATGCCGAGTTTGGCCCTTTGTTGCCAAGAAGATCCATGATAAAGGATGAGGTAGAGATCCACCTTTCCCACTACATCTGCCCAACTTGATTATGTCCTAGGTATTCACTGAATCTATCTTCCCTATCCAAGCATAACTTGTATATAGACAGAAATTATTTTTGCTTAAATTAATATATATTAGTAAGTTAAATTAAATTTGCTTCCTCACCTGGGAAGAGGGTTTTCCCCCCCATTTCTTCTGCGGAATTGGATAAGGTCCTCAGCTGACTGCCATCTGTTTGTTAATCACTGCTCCTCCTGCTTGATGAAGGATTCAGGAAGATAACATTTGTTGGTCTGTTGGAGTTGGTGCGCTCCTTCCATGAATGTAACAGTTTTGGATAGCTTTCACCCAGTTTCCAATGTCCTCTTTAAGGAGAAGCTCTTAAGAAGATTACCATATTGCAGCTTCAAAGGAAAACAAGTTTTCTAGTCATTTTCAGTTGGCTTCAGGCTGGGATATAGTACTGAAAAGGAATGAATTTCCTCTGTTGATAAACTTTGGCACAGCTGGGACAGGGATGGTACATCCTTCCTAGGTAAACTTTCTCTTTCAGCAACCTTTAGTGTCACCAATCTTTCTGACTTACAAGGTTGATGTCAACCCACCAAGGTGACCAGGCTAAGAAACCAATGCCACATATGACTTGGGATGGAATGTGTGTCCCACTCCCTAACTTTATCTTTGTGTATAGTATGGAAGAGCCTGTTTAAGACATTTACCCAAATGAATTTCTTGGCTGGAGCTCAAGCCACTCTTATCTGATTGGTAAGTGGTCTTGGTAGTGGCTCTGCCCATCTCATAAGAGCATAGAGTTGGCATGCTGTAAACTGAATACATTATGCAATGCCATTTGATGGTATTCAAACAGCCCCAACCCTACTGTCCTTTAAATATGCTCTGAAAATATGTTTTTCCCCTCAGGTTTAGGCTAAAATGGGATGTGAGCTCCCTCTATGAGAAGTTTATGGGTTTTTAAAGACTGCTTGTTCCATTGAGGTAACTATATTGCTTAATATTTTATACCATTGTTTTTAATTATTTTAGATTTCCCAGAGGGTTTGATGAATTGGGTAGGCTTAGAAATGTGATAAACGTACAAACAAATAAATATGTGACTTGGCAGAGGTGCGTGGGTGAGGAGAAAATATCCCCTGAGTTATTTCTTTCTGAGGAAGGATGTAAGATTTAATCTAAATGGTTTGCTTAAACAATATGGACTAACTATGTTGACCTGAAATAGAATAAAAATTCAGAATGAATGAAGGAAAGAACCAAGTCAGTTCCATCTAGTAGGATCCAGCAGTTTCAAAACCTACCACTGACTTAGCACACACACACACACACACACAAAAAGCCAGTCTAGAACGTGTGATTTTCTTCCCTTTTCTCCCTTCTTTGGTAAGGTACTCCGCAGAATTTTACAGTGAATTAATCTTCTGAAGTTTTAAACATATAATTTCCTTTGTTCAAGGAAAAGAAAAACCTGAAAGCTGCCCAGCTGACTCTGATGAGAGGGAAGGCGCAATGTTCAGATTGAATTGGGAACAAGCCTGCCTTTGACATCTTGCACGTGTGTCAGGAAGAAGCTAAATTTCCAAAGATGGGGACCTTCTTTTTCTACTACCACCTCTTTCTCTATTGCTGGAGCCACATTTGGGTCAACTGCAGGGGGGCTTTCAAGCCAACATTTATGTTTCAAAAGCAAATACAGGTAACCAGCTGATTCTCAATTTCTCCTTTAAAAATGTAGAAAATAGCTCAATTCTCCTTCAGCTGCTTATTTTGGTTGACGGTTAGTGTTCAGTCAGGGAACCATTTTTAAAAAAAAAACAATATGAAAGATAAGCCCCAATGTTCCACCCATTTGCTTATGTTTTGAGAGAATCATAAATGCTAAAAAATAAAGTCTCCATCAAATTAAACTGAATTTCATACAGTTTTATTTTTTGTTCAGAGTTTTTTTAATTGTTTTGCTTTGTTCAGATGACAAAATGGAAGCAATTTACCAGTGCCCTTTTCAAGATGTTTTTTTACTTTTCAGTCTGCCCTACAACCTGATTGTCCCTGGTGGTATCCTAATGGAATAATAATCAAGTTGGTTCTTATCTCAAACATGGTTGGCCAAGTACTAAGAAGAACTAAGTTCATGCTCCACTGAACCATGACTAGATGACTTTGAACAGTTATTATTAAACAGCCCAAACTACATCAAAGGATGATTTTAGGGCAAATACTTGGAAACAGCTCTTTAAAGTTTCTGTGTCTTTTCTCAGGATTACATGGTTACTGTTAGATCTGGAGATCAGGCGTGGGAATGAGGACTCGGGAAGCCAAGAGTGATTTCACCCAACAGCTCTTTTAATCATAGTGAGGACCCAGCAACTAGCTGGGAGAAACTCAACCCTTTAAATACTGTTGGGACCAGCCCACTAACCAATGACTGATGGGAATTTCCCACCGAAACAATTCAAATACTTAACACCCCTTCCCCCCAGAATGCATTTGGAATGATTAGCAACAATCAACATACATAATCATTCAGATGACTAGGGCGTGCCCACACCCTAGTTGACCTGCGCAGCTCAGTCAGAGCTGGGGCGTCGAACGGAGCAGTCTGTCTTGCTGGGCTCTGCTCTGCCCCCTGTCGGTCCAGTCGCTTGGGCGTGTCCAGCCTTTTGACGCGTGGAACCTGACTGCCTCCAGATAAGTCCTCCAGTTCCTCGTGTGGTGCTGTTCTTTGTGGGGTGAGGGGGTTTGCAGGTCTGCAGGTCTCGTCCTCAGATTGAACAGCAGGCAGCGGTACTTCGTTTGCATTGGGTGGAGGCATGCCTTCGTCCAGGTCGCTCTCGGCCTGCGGCCGCCACCAGAGTTGGTCGATGTGCCTTTTCCACACTCGACCGTCCCCTATGTTCACCCGGTATGATACCGGGCCTGTTTTCTTGGCAATTGACCCTTCTTCCCATAAGGGGCTGGCGGCGTAATTCCAGGAGTAGACGGGTGTTCCTATCTCGAACTCCCTGTGTCTCTCATTCTCCCCCCTGAACTTGTTGGGGGAATATTGGGGGTTTAGCCAGTCGAGGGTGCATCAGAGTATCCTGCCCATCAGGAGCTCCGCGGGGCTTTTTCCAGTGGTCGTGCATGGGAGGTTATGTTGGTCCAGCAAGAATGTGTCGACCCGCTCTTGCAAGTCTCCTGGGCCTAGTCATGAGAGGGCCTCCTTAGTGCTTCTTACGAAGTGTTCTGCCTGCCCATTTCCCTGTGCTCTGAAGGGGGCTGTGAGTGTGTGCTGGGCACCCAGGGAGGCAAGATACCCCTCAAACTCGGTTGCTGTAAATTGTGGCCCATTGTTGGAGATGACCACGTTGGGGATGCCGTGGGTGGCAAACAGTTGTCTTAGCTCTGCAATGACAGCCCGAGCGGTGGTGCTTTTCATGAGTCTGACCTCTAGCCACTTGGAGTAAGCGTCCACAATTATTAAAAATGTTTGCCCGTGGAATGGGCCTGCAAAGTCTATGTGGAGTCTCTGCCAGGGGCCTGAGGGTTGTTCCCATTCCCGCACAGGTGCTGCCGGGGGTTTGGGTCTGGACAGCTGGCATGGGCCACACTTCCCCACCCAGAGTTCAATGTCTTTGTCCATGAGAGGCCACCAGATGTAGTTTCTTGCCAGACTCTTCATTCTCACAACCCCCGGGTGACTCATATGCAAGGTTTCCAGAACCCTTTTCCTCAAACTTGCTGGAACTACCACCCAGTCACCCCACAACAGGCATCCCCCCCCCATGCAACTCAGTTCGTCTCGTTTAGCAAAATATGCCTTGAATTCCCCTTCCCCCTTTTCTGGCCACCCCCACTTCACCCAACTGGTGACAGTTCACAGTTCAGTCTTTGTTGGTGGCTCTGGCCACCTCGGCCGAGGTGACTGGGGCTGACTCCAAAATGTCCAACAGGAGGACGGTGGCGTCCATTGGCTCTCCGTTGATCTGGTCTGGGAGGGGGCATCGGCTGAGTGCATTGGCATTTCCCATGTCTTTTCCAGGGCGATGGGTCAATCGGTAGGCATATCTGGACAGGAAAAGTGCTCAGCGCTGTATTCATGGCGATAGGGCTGATGGCGTTGGTCGATCTCCAGCGAGCAGTCCAAGCAGTGGTCTGTGATCCGTCACTAGTTCAAATTCCCTCCTGTACAGGTAGTCGTGAAATTTTTTGACTCCTGCAACTGCTGCCAGGGCCTCCTTGTCAATCTGGCCATAGTTCCTCTCGGCGGGCATTAGTGTCCGAGTAAAATGCAATGGGTGCTTCCAGGCCATTGGGAAGTCTGTGGCCGAGGACAGCACCCACGTCGAAAGGTGAGGCATTGCAGACAAGGACGAGTGGGAGGGTCGCGTTGTACTGGATCAGGAAACTGTCCTGCGAAAGCAAATTTTTGACAGTCCTGAATGCCAGTTCTTCTTCTCCTCCCCATTTCCACACTGCTTTGGGTGATAACAGTTTGTGGAGGGGTTTGGCTGCAGTGGCTTTATCCTTAAGGAAAACTGCATAGAAATTTAACAATCCCAAGAAAGCCTGCAGTTCCTGCTTGGACTTGGGGGTTGGGGCATCCTTGATTGCCCTGACCTTGCTTTCTGTGGGTTGGATCCCTTTTTGGTCAATGCAATAGCCCAGAAATTCTATGGAGGGGATCCCAAGTAGGCATTTTTCCTTTTTTACTCGGAGGCTGGCTGCTCTAAATTTCCCCAGGATGGCGGCTAGCTGCTCCTTCAGTTGCTTGGGGTCGTTGGCGATGACAAGTACGTCGTCAAAGTATGGCACAACCCCTGGGAGGCCATGGAGGAGCCTTTCCATGGTGCTCTGGAAGAGTCCTGGTGCAATGCTGACCCCAAACTGGAGGCGTGCACTTGAATGCCCCCCAGTGGGTCACTATTTTTGGGGCCTCTGCAGTGGCCTCATCTACTGGCAATTGCTGGTATCCTTGGGCCAGGTCCAATTTGGCAAAAAATTTTCCTGGCCCCAGGGAGTGCAGTACATGGTGGATAACGGGAACTGGATAGGTGCTCGGCTGCAAGGCCTTATTCATCGTACACTTGTAGTCAGTACAAATGCACACCGACCCATCTGGCTTAACCGGCATTACGATCGGGGTTTCCCATTTGGCGTGGTCTAGTGGAACTAGGATTCCTTGCGCCACGAGCTTGTCGAGCTCCCTCTCGACCTTGGGCTTGAGTGCTAAGGGCCTGGCCTTCAAAGGGATTGGGGCGATGTTAGGGTCGAGTCCAAATGAAATGGGGGTCCCCACGTGGGTACGTCCTGTCTCAAAGACGTCCTTTAACTCAGCCAGGAGGTCGCTTCATAGGGTGGTCATGTCGTTTGCGGAGCCGGTGATGCTGTGCACTCCAGTAATGCCCAAACCGAGTGCCAGGAACCAGTTCATCCCCAAGAGGCTGGGGAATTGGCCATGCACTATGGTGAACGGCAAGGTGGCTGCAGTCTCACCATAGTGGATGAGGAATCCTTCCTGCCTGCCTGCCACTGGGAGGGTTTTCCCTTGGCAGTCCCAGATTCGGATGCGCTGCGGGTTGAGGTCTCAGTGCTGGAACTTGGGGAAGGCTTGCTTTACCCAGTCCCATGAGACAATGGAGATGGGCAAGCCGGAGTCGATCTCCATGCAGCAGTCTCTTCTGTCGATCAGCACAGTCGTGTAGATCTTCTCCCCTCTCTCTGTGTTCACTTGGTCGATGCTGAGGGTGTGCGCTTCAGTTCTTTCGAACTTGGCGCTGCCATTAAAATGGCGCCTCTGATTGGCTCTTTTGTCTTTGGCTGCCATTTCTTTTGGTGGGAAATTTCTCTCTGGGTTTTCTGCTCCGCTCACTGGGTTTCTCACTTGGCAGGCTCTAGCAATATGCCCTTGCTTATCACAGTGGCGGCATATTGCATCTCGGAACCTGCAATGGGACAGTTGGTGGGGGCCGCCACAGCTAGCACAGCTGCGGGGGCTTCTCGCTGGGTTTCCCTCTTCGGTCGTGCACACGTCCTCACCTGATGTCTCACCTTCATCAGGGCTGGCCTCCTCATGGTGCACAGAGGCCGTTTTGGTCACCCCTTGGGCCACCTTGGGTCGCTGCAATGCGGGCGCTGGAGATGAGGATGATTCGTGCACCCGTGCCTCATCAAACACAATCGTCAGGCTCAGGTCTTGGCAGGATAGGAGGCATCTCCGTAGCCAGGTATCGGTGACCCCACAGATCACCTGCTCTATCAGGGCCTCGTTGAGGTTCCCAAACTCGGCCGGAATGGCTGCCGCTCGCAGCGCTATGATGAAGTCATTGATCGACTCGTCCTCTTTCTGGAACTGGTCTCGGAACTCAATTCGGTGGATGTATTTGGAGGGCGCTGGGGAGTAATGCTTCCTCAGCGCCATCTGCAGGGCCATCCAGGAGACTGACATCACCAGGGTTGGGCTTACCAGAGCCTTAGCGATGCTGAAAATGGTGTTGCCGCAGTGGGTGAGGAAAAGCACCCACTTTCTGTTGTCCGAGATGCTGCTGAGTTCAATGGCATGGAGGGAGCACTCAAAACGGGTCATGTAGTCCTCCCATTTCTTGGTCTTCTGCTGGAACGGTGGGAGAGCGGAATAGGTAGTCATGGCACGGCTCGTTGCTCTGAAACTTGCTGGGTCATGCTGGGTCGTGCCTCAGTATCTCACCTTCGTCGCCAGTGTTAGATCCGGAGATCTGGTGTGGGAATGAGGACTCGGGAAGCCAAGAGTGATTTCACACAACAGCTCTTTTAATCATAGTGAGGATCCAGCAACTGGCTGGGAGAAACTCAACCCTTTAAATACTGTTGGGACCAGCCCACTAACCAATGACTGACGGGGATTTCCCGTCGAAACAATTCAAATGCTTAACAGTTACCTTCTGCAGCTACAATGTGATTTCAAGAAAATAAGCATTTGATTTAAGGTTTCCCAGTCTATTCCATGTGTGCATCCCTTCATATTTTACTTTTGAATCTGAAGCTCTGCTCCACTTTAATAAGAAGTATCAATATACTTCGGAATTGTTTATCTGAAGATATGAATGTTTAAGTCCAGACTATTTCTGCAGTGCTGATTTATAGGTTCTCTCTGTCATAAGTGTGATGATATATCATTAATAAAGTTACATTTTATATCGACCAAAACAATAGCTGATGCTATAAATTACTCGTGTAATACTCTGTTTTGATATATTTCTTGAGTCAAAGGCTACATAGTAAAAGGTCGATGTTTAAACTCCAAATATTCTTATTGATACATCAGTGTTAGAATTCACAAATATTGACTATCTGAAGTTGGATTCAAGGGAAAGCATAAGAGGTAGAAAATTGTTTTCTTCAAGATCTAGAGCCTAGATATTGATTCAATTATACACTTGCTTCATAAATACAACTCTCTGCTCTTCTCTGTTAGATGTTTTTCATTATTTTCCTGTATACAATTTTCTAAAGAATTTTTCACAGGTTGAGCTACATGACAATAATTTGATAGCATTCAATTGTGCTAAAACCATGCATGATAGGAATTATTGCCACTTAATTTACATGCTGTCATATCTTGTTTAATTATCCCTTTGTCAGTTGCATCCACTGCTGATAGATGAAAACGAAAAGGTAGGAAAAGCTACTAACTATTGTGTAAGTATCCAGATATTTCAAAGTATAAAATATATTAGAAATAACGAAAAGTGCTAAATAAGCTTAATGTATTTGTCAAGGTTTTCAGTGGTAATTTCAACTAGTTATATGTGACATTTTCTGAATTACCTCACAGACCTGGGGAGAGACTATATTTGAGAGATTTGACAAAAGCGTAAAAAATATAGGGCTAAGGACATTTACAGCAGCTCACAAAGGACTGATACTCCCCTATATTAAATAATAAATGCCATCCATCCAGTTTTCATCTTACTGGAAGGAACATATCTAAAACCTGAAGAATCTACTTGGGGCTGATGAAAAAAGAACCCACATTAATTGAGGCAATCATGTAAAATAACCCAACAAAGAATATCAGTTGCAGAAGAAGGTTCTTAGGAAGGGGTTTATGGAAGTGAACATATTTTATGGAAGAAGATGTTCATTTGGGATTTTTCCTTCCTAGCAGAAACTCAGATAGCATGCCGAGGGAAATGAATACTGTTTCCCCTGTATGCTTATTTTTTATTATTTTGAACTTTAAGATATTACTATACCATTTTAAAGTTTCCCTTCAACTATGGAATTTTTGTATTGCCAGTGTGAGCAGGCCAATTCCTATCTTCTGATATTTCGGAATAACATGGCATTGTGATTAATGGTAATAAAGCATTTGCCAGCAAAATGAAGCAAGTTGTTCCTTACAAGGTACAGCACATTAAAAAAAGAGCTTGGTGCACTTTATGAGAGGCAAGTGCCCAAGGGTAGAAAAAAAACCTACATTCAATTAAAATATGAAGAACAGGGCCCAAATGAGAGGGATGTAATTTTGTGGAGTAATAAATGAAACTATAAATCACTAGATCAGTCTTTTTGGAGCAGTCATTAGTTCCTGAAAAACAAATTGCGACTTTTGGAAATGGGAAATATATGTTGTGATTCAAGGTGTTGGTTATAATCTTTAAAGCTCTCCAATGCTTAGGCCCAGGGTACTTTTGGGACCACCTACCGCCACCAACAGCCTCTCACCATCCAGTACCCCACAGAGTTGGCCTCCTCAAGGTGCTGTTGGCCAAAAAATGTTGGCTGGCAACCCCCACAGGGAGACCCTTCTCTGTGGTGGCCCCTGCCCTCTGGAATGAGTTACCCCCAGAGATCTGGATCGTCCCTGACCTGCGAGCCTTCCACTGCGCCCTTAAAATATGGTTATTCCAACAAGCTGGTCTGTCCTGATAAAAGGTTAATTTTAATGGGTTGATTTTAATTGGTTAATTTTAAATTTTAATTGTCAGTTGGTCCAAAATTTTTGTTTAATTCTTGTTTTAACTTTTACATTGCATGTTTCTTAAATTGGACTGTAAGCTGCCCTGAGTCCCTCGGGAGAAGGGCGGGATATAAATTAAATTAATAAAATAATAAACAAACAAATAAACAAATAAACAAATGTTTCTCAACTAAGCAGCCACTTTTGCTCATTCTGTGAAGACCAGTTCGGTCTTTCTTGTCAACGTCTTCACATATTCAATCAATTTCAAATATTTTGGGAAGGAAAATAGCAGCCACCAGAAGAGTCATATTTCAGTAAGAAGATGGTTGAGGTGGAAAGAAAGAATTATTGGATTTGACACACACCCGCCCCCAATTTGGATTCTGGGTAGAACACAAATGGACCTGGTGAGACAAGGAAAAAATGGTTGCACTCCAAATGTGATTGTCTGAACATTAAAATCCATTCTTAAAATATTTACCAATCTTTATGAAGAAAAAGCTGAGAAACTGGAACTGCCACAATTGCTTTCTTAGCAACTGATTCTGTTACTTAGGCCATCCCACCATTAGAGGCAGGGGGAGGAGAGAGGAAGAGAGAGAGATAGTGAGAGAGAGAGTTTAAGAAAAGGAGACAAATATTTTATTCTGAGTGAAAGTCACTTTGAAGAGCTTCCTTTCCAATAATGGAATGTCAAGACTTTAGAGCTATTGTGAAAAAGCATAGAGTTACAGATAAGGCTTTTCATGAATGCCCAATTGTGCTCTCTGAATCCCCTTCCAGTTGCTGCTCTATGAAATTACTCTCTACAGTCAAAGTTTTTCTCAGCAGCTAATATCCAAGCATGGCCAGTTAACAACTCCAACATTAGGATGTCATTCTCATAAGCTCTTTGTTGCTTCAGTAACCTCCTAAAAATAATAATAAAGCATAAGGAACTATTCAACGCTGGCCAGGAGATATTTATAAACAGTGTCAGTGACCTTCTATTTAACTGCAGCTCTTAACTCTAAAGATTTTTGAAAGACATATACAAAACATCCCTCACAGTTTTTCAGTGCCAAGGCATTTTGTTCCTTGGCTTGCATGGCAATAATTCCACAGGAAAGAAAATCATCTTTATAAATGGACTTTTAGGACAAACATTGTTTTAAAATTGAAGTAAATGATCTTTTTATAGATTAACTTCATTTCTAAAAATACATACCATTTACAAGCCTAGGTCTGGAGTTTCACGGCAATAGTGTAGTGAAAGAAGCATTTAATTTTAGTTTACCTGCCTATCTTCTGCCTGTTGTCCATTTTACAATGCCATTGTCAGCAATAAAGAATGCCATTTTGGTGGGTGAGATACAGCAATACTGTGGGAAAGAGAGTGGGAAAATCCACATCATGTTATCGATGGAGGGTTGCTGATGTTAATATGATAGGTATATATTTAGGACTCCCATATTCTGGAATCCAGAAGTATTGTTTCATTTATAACTTCTTAAATCCATGTCATGATTCTTAAGCAGCATTTTAACTCCATAACTATCTTATTCTGATTTTGAAAAAGAAAAGGACTGGCCTTTATTAGCCTCATTATAGTACTGCATAAGGTAAAGGTAAAGGTTCCCCTCGCACATATGTGCTAGTCGTTCTCGACTCTAGGGGGCGGTGCTCATCTCCGT
>JANHFR010001084.1:168483-178990 GCA_032468015.1 Mimophis mahfalensis | reverse complement strand
GGTTTTCCGTTGTTTTGTGAACTCCCCCCCCATCCCACCCGCCCCTTCGCCCCGTAGACATAAGTGAAGAAGATGTTGCAAGGTAGGTTTCTGTGCACTCTCTCTTCTTGCCTGTGTCTGTGTCTCTGTGTTGTGGTTTTTGGCTTTTGACAAAGTTTTCTGATTTCAGTGGCTGAATGCTTTTGTAGAGAGCAGACTTCGCTGTTGCTGGCTGCCTTTGGAAAGCTGCACGAAGCTTTGGTCAGCAAACCCTCCCTTTCAAGAAAGGAGGAAAAAGTTCCAGACTATTGCCTGGGCTCTATTTTCAGGGTATTTAAAGGGTTTTGCTCAGGGGGAAAAAATGCAAAAGGTGGAAAATACAGGTCCCCTTTGGAAGTTAAGGACGATTGATCTTCTAAAAACAAACTCCAAATGGGGTGGGGGAAAGGATGAATGCGTGCGTACTAAGTTAGTTGTGCGGTAGACTTGACTGATAGTTGTACTTTGCTGCACATTGGAACCAAGGGAAAACTTGTTTGACTAAGGATCATGCATATGCAATGCTGATTGCATAAAAACAATGGGCAGTTTGCTGATGAATTTCAGCACAGGTAAGCAAGAAAAAGGGACTGGAGATAAATATATATGTGTGTGTGTGTATTTTATTTTTTTGGTACCATATAAAGAACTGTGGTAAGCCCAAGGATGGGCGAAAGGTAAATGGGTAGAAGAAATGAAGACTGAAATGATTTTCTGTTATGGAAGAAGAAGATGCTGCCACAGTCTTCAACCACCTGTAGAGGGAGATCTTTGTTCACCAAAATTCCCCCTCCCCTATAAATTGTGCTGGAAGAAAAAAAGGAAAGAGAATTTCCCATTCTGAAGTTTACAAGGCAGCAAGGACATCATACAAATGCCAGATTTATGCTAATAGAGCTGTCAATGGCCCTGAGTTTTGGGATCTCTTTCCTTTGAATGAGTCTAATGGAAACAGAAAATAGTTCTTCTCTTCTTTTGACATAACATTTTTGATCATCTTCGGTGCTGCCTTTCTAGCAGAAGTCTACGGTATCAACAGGTGCTTTTGTCTAGAAGTTTCCATTCACGGTTCATCTGAAGGAGATTTCACAATGGAGACAAACAGAATTGAGGAGCCCACTGCATTTCTGCTACAGTGTTTGGGGCCCATTAACCCTTGTTTACTCATAAAGAATTTGATTCAATTGACTGGAGAAACTTTCTTGTCATCATGAGTGATATGGTCATAGGACACCATGTTTCAAGTGCCCCTACCTCTTCACAGTTGTGTCTGCCCCGAAAACTGCTTCATTGAAATGCAATCTGCTACAAATTTCTGATTCAGGGTCAAGAACTGAAATGTAATAGAGATCCAGGAGAACTAGCAAAGCTTAGTCACAGGTTGATACTTGAGTAGATGTAATAATGCCATTTGTTATCATAACATGGAATTAAGAGACTTGGAATTCTAAAATTAACTGGATGCAAAAGTACCAACAGCATTACCTATGGCAGTAAATGAATCATTGCAATGGAACGATTGATGTCTCAGTTATGATCTAATACCGAAGAATATTTCTAGTTTTGTCAAAGGCTTTACGTTCTCTATGAAGTCTTGCTGTCGTAGTCAATTACATAGTATTTTTTAACATGCCAGGAAACATGAGCATTTTTCCATTTTATAAGCCACCAAACCACTTCAGACTGCAATGTCAATATCTATTTACTAGCTTACCAAGAGAATCTGGTGTCCGTTTACTTTGGAAGAACACAAACTGAACTGAATGGGAAGTGAGAAGACATGGATAGGATTGTGCAATAGGTGTCCTTTGACAGACACTGTTCACACAGATGTTCACCCATTTAATCAATCAATTAAATGGAAGAAATAGCAAAGGTTAAGAAACTGTATCCTGATTCTAACAATTGGATCCACTCCAGTTATTCAAGTGGTCTGGAATGTTATCTCTGTTTTCTTTCACTTAAAGGATAATGATAAAGCTAGAGAACAAAACTTAATTTGTATCTTTTTTCCATCACTACATAGTTGCATCAAAGCTTCTACTCAAGGCAATCAAACCACAGTTAGACTTTTAACACAATTGTCTTTCTTTGGGATCAGCTTGTATATTTCTTTGGAATAAAGTTGAATGAAACAGGAAAACACCAAAAGCGAGATCACTAGATTTCAAAGTGGTAAATCTGCCTGGAACAGCTAACAGTTTTTATGGGTTTTCAAATGGTTTCAAATGTTATTCTAGAAATACTGACACTTCTTAAGTGCCATTTTCCTCAGATAGGTTATAGGTACATCCTGTTCTGCAGAATTACAATACTAAAAGAGTAACTGATTGAAGTTTGTTATCATGAAGTAATTTATCTTCAGTTATAGGATAAAGACAAAATCAAAATTGCATGATAAAACAAGTGATTTTTCAATAAATGATGGAAAATCTACTGTGGCATAAAAGTTCCAAAATAGATGGTGGTCAGTCTGGCAATTAAAAGTAGACTGAAGATTTTTAAGTAGCAGAGCGTTGGAATTTCTGTGCTATTACATTTCACACATTTTAAGAAAAGAACTGTCAATTGCATCTAATGGAAGGCAATATTTGGATATTCTACATAGACTTTTTGGCTTCATTTTACATTTCAAGAATATGATTATACTTTCAGTATACAGAAATACAATAGCAATCTTTTCATTTTATAACACAAGAAAAGTATTTTTTTTTAAAAAGCACAATTTTAAATCTTATCCTTTAGACATAAATAATAGATCTTACAATATCAAGTACTGGTAAATGATGCAGTACAACTTTAATAAAGCCTAAAATAATGTCATGGATTTATTTAAAATATGTTTTATATAGAAAAGTACACTCTAAAAAGTATATAATATATAATTTAGACATTGTCTGTTTCCTTGAACATGTATGTACATACTGACAATTAATAAACTACCTAAGAAAATATCTTTCTTGTTCTCCAAATTTTTTATAATAATAGCTTGTTATTATTTTAGAAGTAAAGGTGCTACATTATCAGGGTAATCAGTGGAGGCCATGGCAGTAAGTAGATTTGAGTGTAGATTTTTTTAAAAAAATCTAGAACCCATTCTGATATTTAAACCTGACTTCCAGATAGGTTTCTGTTCAACAATATTCTAGAAGCTGGATATTTCGAAACATAGCATTCTACTGCCCTGACTGTACTCTTAACAATTTTGATTTGATAGCTCTGTTTTTTGAGAATTTAAGGAAAGCAGGTGAACATTTGCAAAAAGTCCATTAAAAAGGCAAGATATGAATCAAATATAAACACCATAGGCCATCTTTCCTGTCTTCCTGCTGCTGTAGTATAATAGCTAAGTATATGACCTCTATATACTTTACCGTTTCCCGAAAAATATGACCTACCCTGAAAGTAATTCCTAGCTTGATTTTTACACATTTGGCCAATATAAGCCCTACCCCCCCCCCAAAAAAATAAGTCCTAAATTAAGATTCCACCCACTCCAGAGTGCACAAGTAAAAATTAAGCTAGAGTGTGGATGGGGCCCTACTACTTACCTTTGGACAGTTGTAGCCAGGCCTCACACACCCAATACCTGCCATTTCTTCTGAAGCCAGCAAGGCTGGCAAGGCTTTCCTGAAGGCCTCTGTAGCTGATAACATAGCTCTGGATCGATCCAGAGCTGTGTTATTGGCTGCAGAGGTAAACCTTGCCAGCTGCAGAAGTAGTTCCTGAAGGCCTCTGACAGCAAAAAGGAGGCTGGGGGTGATGCTCACAAGTGAGGTTAGTCAGTGGATGGCATCCCCTGAAAATAAGACCTGGTGCCTTTTTTGTGACAAAACAATTATAAGACAGGGTCTTATTTTCAGGAAAACATGGTATATAGACTATATAATTGGAAAAGAGACTTGAGCTGTGAATATATCCTCACTGAACACACTAATCAAATGGCCTTATCCTATTAGCCAAGTTACTTACAATTATTTGTTACATTTTTGTAAGACCTTGTTCTGCCTTATTTACAGTAGAAACTTAAACACACGCCCTACCTTGCCGAGAAAGACTGCTGACATAGGAATGTTGCATGCTTACAGTGAATTTCTTTTATGTGTATAAGTGGATCAAGGAATGCCTTCTGAGCCACACTGAGCTGTTGGGGTTCACTACAGTTTTGCATGTGCCACTATTAAAAGCTGAATTTTAGAATTTAGTTTACATCCAGTCTTAGACATTATGGTGACTTCAGACTTTTTCAGTGCAGTAAAATACAAAAAAAACCCCACTCAACTTTTGTTTTACATTTCACAACATTTGAAATAATTTCTGTAATAACAAAATCATTCTAATCATCAAAACCTAAATCAAAGTTTCATTTTTTCCCCAGTTTTAAGCAAAAAGTCCAGAAGTGAGTTCCAAATACAAACAAAACTAGATACATTCTTCTCTTCAGTTAAAAACAGTTTATCCATCTCTGCTAATTAGATATGGCTAAATGCTATAATCAAAGAGAGAACCAACTTACACAGAAATGTCCTGTGTTCTACTTAAGCAGGGGGTTAGACTAGAAGGCCTTCAGGCCCCTCCCAACTCTGTTATTCTGTTATTCAGTAGTTATTAAAAGTACTGACATTGACTAAGGCAAAAGTGGTCAAGGTTAATGTTAGGATGCACATGTTTATAGAATGCAGGCTAGAATTCTGCAACATAGATTTACTTATATTCTCATTTTGGTTGAAGATGCTGGCTCATATGCCAGTTTAAACCACAAGTCAGCGTAGGGTTTGTGTGTGAGGGGGGGAGGTGTGCATGTGTGCACACCTTCAGTGTTCAACTTCAATTGTCAGTACAAGTCCTTGCAATTTTCTTCACAAGTTTTTCTGAAGTGGTTTGTCAGTGCCTCCTTTCTAGGGCTGAGAAGAAGTGATTGGGCCAAAATCATCCAGCTGGCTTTATGTTTGAGGCAGGACTAGAACTCGCAAGTTTCCCATTTCTAGCTTGATGCCTTAACTCATACATCGAACTGGCTTTCTTAGATCAAGATTATTGTCATAGTGATTCCAAGCCTTCAACAAAAGGTTTTTATTGAAAATTAATTGCAGGTGCCTTGGATTATTGCTTTCATATAGGGTCTCAAGAGGTGTAGTTCTCGCTATACAACATTAGATATCTGATTGATTGATTGATTGATTGTGCTATAAGTAGGAATATTTATGATTCAACTTACAATATTTATGAGCAGGCAAATAGCTGCATTTCTTTCAAGCCACTGGAAGCAATTTCATTATTTAATTAAATGTGTATTATGTCTTTGTATATTGTGTATGTCTAAGCACTAACAGTTGCATGCCAAATATAAAAATAAATACAAAACAAAAATACCCAACAGTTTAAATATAATATAGAAAATCATGGCTGGATGTATAAGTCATAGTAAATTAAAGGCAGTAATTAAGTTCAATATAAATATATCTGAAGTGAATTGCTGATCAAGGATTAAAATTTTAGCTCCTTGACTGGAAATAATAAATGTTTTTTGTTCTATTTGCTGCCAATAGTAAGAATGCAGGTATTTTGCTTTGAGATTTTTAGTCCTGTTATGGAACGTTTGTTGAAAGTCAATGCACAAAAAATCTAAACTAAAACAATAATGAATAAACTTTGAAAATATTTAAAAACATTAAAATAAAATAAAAAAATTAAATATTAAAAGTAAAAATGACAGTAAATTTACAAGTAATGTTAAAAAACTTGGGTTTTAATTAAATCTGTCAAGAAAATGGAAGAGATCAGCAATTATCAACCTCAATACAAATGCTTGTTTGGGTGGGAAAAATACCGTTTCATATGTGATGGTATAGCAACAACAACAACAAAAAGCTAGCTGTGAGTTCTATAAAGGAAATGTATCCATGTAGCTTTTAGGTTTCTTTAAAAATAAAGTCTTAATGAATGAGGGGTGAAATTGATTTCCAGCCATTCCATTTTATGTCATTGTAATTAGAAATCTTCTATATAAGAACTGGGGGAAATTCAATATGTGTTCAATATTGGTAATACTTCAAAAAGACTAGGTTTTGTGTATATGAGTGTATGACTGAGCAAAACACTTTCAGGGAACCTTTTACAAATCAACTCTTTTATGGACAGCTGCCTATTTTAAAAAATAATCTCCAATTATTCATTGTCCAAAGACACAACTTATAGTCCAACTTTAGTTTCTCTTCTTTCTCAAAGTATCATAAATTAGTAACCCATCCAGGTTAGGATACACCTACAAAACAGCTACCGGTTCTCTTGACCTAGAGTTAGAAGGTAGGATGCCACTCTGTTTTACATGCTGTTTGATCTCACTCTGTTTGAGCTGAAAATTACCTACAAGTAACCCAGGGTGCATGTTGCAGGGGGAAAAATGTTTGTAACAGAGAAAAGCTGTATTTTGAAGACATAAATTTGCTATTATTATTATTCATGTTGAAGAAGCTCCAAATAAACTTCTGAGGAACCTTTAGAAAATCTCATTATACAGACTGAGAACCTTCGTTGTAAAGTTTCTAATGCATTTTGAAATGTTCAGAAGCCGTATTTATACATCTAAGACCATTTTAGTCAATATACTTCAGATTCTTCACACCACCCTGCTCCCGTGATGAGTCATATTCCTTCATTTTCGTAACTTGGAAATTAATAACACTGAGTTTAATAGAACATACTTCCTGGAATATTGGCTAGCGTTGCATTCTACAGAAATACTTGTTTCTGAAAATAGATAAAAAATAATGGACAACAACATAGTAACTGAATAAACTACAAAAGCATGACCATAATAAAATGTACGTAAATGTATTGAAAGGCAACCATAGAGCAAAAAGAAAAGAATAACTAAAAAAACCGACCCCTTTTGTAGGCCATGGTAGTTGAATTGTTCTTTTCTTGTGAGTTTTCAATCTCATTCCATTTTTTCCTGTTTGTCCTTCATTTCAAATATTTTTGTAATATGGTCAATTTCCAAGAAATACTTTTTTGCAAATGCATCACTTGCTGCTTAAATGTCAGTACATAAGAAAAGAGTTTTATCTGGCCAACATCCCATTTTCATAGTAGCCAGTCTGACAGCTGTAGGAAGTCTACACAGAGAGCAAAAGAACAATAGCTTTTGTTTCCCAAATACCTTTGTCTTTTGATGAACAGAAACATTGACCCCTACTTTTATTTCCCAAGTAAAAAAAAATTCATTGTATATTTTAAATCCCACTCTGAAGTCTTGGAAAAATAATATTGTATTATTGGTCTGGTTGAACTATGTTCTACTGAGTGTACTTAGGATCAAGGTGCTAAATAAACAATCTGCTGGTAACGAAAATTCACAGAAACTGTCTGCAACTGAGACAGATCACCCCAGTTTTCTTTTTTGTGAGGAAGAAAGTGTTCTTAATGCATAGTATATTGCTACCACTGAACAAATCATATACAGGTGAACTTATAACAGTTCATTTAGTGAGCAGTTACAACAGCATTGCAAAAAGTGATTTGTGATTGTTTTTCACACTTATGACTGTTACCCCCATGATCATATGATTTAAATTCTGGTGCTTGCAGCTGACTCATATTTATGATGGTTGCAGTGTCCCGGGTTCACGTGACCTTTTGCAACCTTCTGACAAGCAAAGTCTATGGGGAAGCCAGATTCACTTTACAACCTTGTTACTAACTTAGCAACTGCAGTGATTCACTTAACAACTATGGCAACAAATATTGTACAATAGAGTAAAACTCACTTAACTATCTCACTTAGCAGCATAAAATTTGGGCTTAATTGTGGTCATAAGTCAGTAGGTAAGGACTATCTGTATATCAGCAATTAACATTTAGAATACAATGGGCTCTAAATATTTTAAATTGTCTTTCCATCACTTACTGACCAAAAAAAAAAAAAAAAGATTTTAATCAACTAACTGAACTCAATTAGGTTTGATGTTATGTGTTTATTTCTACAATTCTTCTGGTTAATAATTCAAAATATTTGCCTATGTTGGAAGTATTGACTCGTATCTCATTCTGACAGCTATGAAAAAATGAATTGCAGAACAAGCATTTCTAAGGTGGTTAAGCCAGATGCATTCTCACAGTCCATTTCTCATTTCATTCTTCAAAACTTCTTTTAATGAACTGTTCTTTAATCTGGAAGAGTGATGAGAGTTCAAATCCAAAATACCTGAAAGGCCAGTGAGTTGGGGAAGGAGGTATATCTCCTTCCCAAAGACAAAATTATATTTATCCTTAATTATCACTCTGTTATTTCTGATCTTAAATATTTTGTGCAACCTATTTGATTGCTTATTTAATTATTGTTCTCTTTCAGTGATATTTACATATTTCTTTAGTCAGAGTCAGTGGATGTTTTCAGTTAACTATTGCCTTAATTTTTTTGCTCCAAAGAATCTACAAGTCTACAATCCTTTTCTTTTATATACATTTTTATACTTACATCATTTATCATTTTCTCAAAAATGACCAGAAATACTGTACTTACGCAGAGAGTTTTTTGTCTGTCAATTACCAATGATAATTTTGCCTAATGTAAATTAGAAAGCAAAATGAATTTACTAATAAAATGTTAGAAATGTAAGGATTTTTTAGCAAAAGTGGTGCGACCTTGTGAAAGGATATACTCCCTTTGTGATTTCACTACGTTGATAATCCCAATCACTCTTTATTTCCATGCAACTTCATTAAAAGCTTAGACTTGGATGAGTTGAGTCTCAGTTTAGTGTAGATCAGTCTGAACTGGTTGATCTAAATGTCTGGACTCATTTCAAATAATGAAACAAAGACATCATTAATCTATATAAAATGTCTCTCAATAGTGAATGAAAATTATAATTCTTCTGTACTAGAATAAAAGATCAATTTCCCTTGTAATCAGTAGTTGGATTGTTTGTCCTCTTACCCTTATTCTTTTCTCTGTCCATCAGTGGCTTTCCAAAATCTTAGTTTCATCTAGTAAAGTTAGTCAGAATTGGATTTTGGATTTTGCACATTCAAAACATGTGTTAAGCCAGTGAGATCTGAGCCTTATGAACCAAAGATCTGGTACAAAGATCTCTTGTCACATATTTTTAGCATAAGTATAATAAAATTGATAAGATACAGCATACTAGAAGTGGCAGGATGAGTTTGCATTCACAATTTAAATTATTGATAACATTTTTATGAAATGCATAAAGACACACATATTTTTATGTGTGCAATGTGTAATGTGCCACATTACACATGAAAAGACATTGATGCCAATGACTGACCCATATTCTTGGACAGAAGGCAAACCCAACTAACTTCTAACTTCTATATGCTGTCACATTCCAGCGTCCTGCGGGAATGAAACCAGCAACGTAGACTGATGTGATAAGGTTTACTGGTAAAGTGTGGACATGACATGCAGTGACCATCCATAAAAGAAAGTAGAGTTCATGCTAATCATGGTTATTGTGCTCTGCCCCATCTGTAGTCTCCTCCCTCTGCTCCCACTGCTCAGCAATCCAGCCACACCCTGGCCACCTGGTCCTGCAAGCCCAACAGTCTCTGATCTGACTCTCAGCTGAGCTGACAATTATCTTCCATGCCGGCGTGCCCAACAGTCTCCACTAGGCAGCTGCTTTCCAGAGCCAGCTCTCAGCTGAGCCAACAATCAGCCTCTGTGCTCCTCAGCTGAGCAGGCAGGAGCCATGCTCACCATTCCCCAGCAAGCAGATGAGCGTGCAATTGAGAATGGCCCCTCCCTTCCCAGAAGGTGGACCACCAGGGCCAGTGATGCATCTGCGCACACTGTCCAGCTGGGCATTCCTACTCCTGCCCAAATGGCAGCCCTGGGCTTGTGGCAGTCCAGGGCTGACATGCAGCCTGCTACCAGGAGAACAATATCTGGAAGATGACACTGTTGGCTACCTCCTGTGCACATGCTTGCCTCCCCACCCCACCCCCAGTTTGCCCAGATTCCATCAGTGGGATCAATGTACCAGTCAGGCTTTTGCATGTTCCTCCTTTACCCAGGATTAAAATAAATAAATAAAATAAATACTAAATACTGTACCCAGCCCGTATGCTTCTGGGAGTCCAATATCTGTTTCACCTCTTAGTGAAATCCCCCACCTACTTGAATGGGTGGGGGGTGCTGGACTTGGGAGGCCCATATGGGTGCCATTCTCACAGGATGTAATAAGCTACGGTGGAACATTGGTTGCGTTGTACCAAGGAGTGGTGGCAGTTTGAGTTCTACCATAATGTGGTTGATAACCTGTATGATTAGGAAGGACTCAAGGAATTTTGGGGCTAACTTCCAACTGGGTACCCTGAGCCTAAGATATTTAGTGGAGAGGGACACCTGCTCCAGTACTGGTATCCTACTGGTTTGGCCTGGTTCAGCTGAACCAGTGATGATGATTAGGGGTGGTTCGCCGAACCGGCAAAAACCACCCGTGGCTGGCCCCACCTCCCTGCT
>JANHFR010001084.1:123810-140723 GCA_032468015.1 Mimophis mahfalensis | reverse complement strand
AGTTTATGGTTGGAAACATATAATGAATCCTTCACTACTTGATGCCCAACGTAGGAACTGAGCCACAGTTTCATTCCCAGACAAAAAGTGGTAGTTTGGGATGAAAATATGAAGGGAAAACGTATGTATTTCTGCTTTTTATCACATCTCAAGCAATGGGAAGTGGCCTGGTACATTTGCTGACTTTATCCCACAGATTACCGAAAGGACATAACTTAATCAGAAATTACTACTTTAAGACTGACTAAAAAAGCAAGATTATGTATGCTTACTTGAAGGCAAGGCTCAATTTTTCAGTGTGATTTATTCTAGGAAAGAATTACAAATAACTGCAGTCTTATATAAGTTAAGATTTGCAGATATATATTTTAGTCTGGTATACAACTGCTCTTAATATTAAATTACATATTATATAATGCTACAAACAGAGTATTGTGGATTTTCAAATCTAGATCAGTTTTGGGAAGCAAAAGCTTTGTCAGAAGTAGTAGACAAAGCAAATTCTAATCCACAAAATGTATTGCTTTTTAAGGAGTCCCGGGATTCTTTTTCTTTTTACTTCAGCCCAAATTAGTAGCCTTCTAGAAATCTATAATTAGCAATTATCGTATACAAAATCAATAGTTATATATAATTATTTGCAGAACACTAAATCATAAATCATAACCATTCTGAATCAGGCATGTTATAACTGGATTCAGTCATGTTTGTTCAGAATTACTAGCCCCTGTTGGTTTGAATTTAGAATAATTCAGAAAAGAAGCCTGAAAATTGTAGCCTGTGAGACGAAAGTGTACAGATATTTTAAGCATAGTTATTTTATTTTTGTTTTAATTATTCCTTCCTTTGAAGAGCAGGCCTCATATCACCTTGCAACGTTCTTTGAAGATTTCAAATTTGGTTCACAACATTTGCAAGGGGACTCATGAGAGCCTCAGAAGTAATGAACAACTTGTGTGGTTCCTTGGATCCTAAACTTGTGGGGAGGGGCTCTTTTCATTGCCTTCTATGCAGAAGCTATTTAATAATATTCTAGTGGGACAAAGAAATCCTTATTTACTTATGTAACAAAGCGCTTCCTCATTCTCATAACTGCTTATCACCTGCAAAGAGCAAACCAGCACTACTATAAAATCAACACTATGTATTATGGATATTTCCCCTATTATGGAGAGGAATTGGCCTGAAATTCTTCTAGAATAAATGTGTTGTCCCCATTGTTAATTCCTACTCTGATTTTATTAGCATTGAAGGTAAAGATGTCAAAACTAACAGATTTTATATACTTTAGATGAAGTCAGAATAAAGTGGAAACACTAATGTAATATCAGTGCAGCTAAGAATGACTTACACCAGAGGTGTCAAACGTGCATCATCACAGCATCGTATCACAACTTTTTCCCCTTGGCTAAACTGGGTGTGGGTGTGACCAGCATGTGATGCAATTGGGCCCTGAGCCGCGAGTTTGACAACCTTGACTTACACTTGAGTTGGGTTGAATAGGATGATATCAATGTCATGGGAATAAGACCTAAATCCTGTTTAGATTCTACAATCACCTGAGCAATGAACAAAGCTTTAATGCATGTAGTATATTTAAATGGTGGCTCTTCCCTTATTCTGTAAAATATTTTCTCTTCTCACACTCTTGAGCACAAGTTTTTCCAGAGGCTATTTAGCAGCTGGGAATAAATAAAAATGTATTTTATAGATTAAACAATTTCATGGACTTAAAACATTTATTATATTTTATTAAATCTGGCAATATAAGTATGGCAACAGTTTTATTTGCAATATTGCATTATTTACTCTTAGCTCTTGTAAAAAAGAACAGTTTGTTTTATCAGGTAAATATTTTTACCATATAAGACACAATTACGGGCTTAGCCAAAAAAGCTGAACCACCATTTTGGACCATATAATATAAGCACCGCATTGTTTGATAACATCTATACTGTTTTTAAAAATGTGGTTGTGTATGTATACATTTGTAAACAGCCCCATACTCACACACCAACCTGTACCATACTTCTTTGAAAAGGATGGGTTTTTTTAATTAAAATTTTTATTTAATTTTATAAACAGTACATCTTCCATTAAACAGTGTGTCATCTGGGTACAAATATCTTACACAATAACAGTTAACATTTCCAGCAATAATAATTCTCCATTTTTAACTTAATACTGAAATACACAATACGTAGTATATCTAACTTTTATAACAATTCTTATCTTATTTAATTCTATGACATTCTCTTCACATCATTTTTGTGTTTCACTAATATTCACTTATTTCTAATTTCCATATTTTTTTCTCTAACCATTGATAAAATGATTCCCATATTTTGCAATATTCTGTTTGCTCTTTCTCTTTAATTGCCAGTGTTAACCTATTCATTTCCGCACATTCTAATATTTTCCTAATCACACTCTCTTCAGTAGGAATCTCTTCACTTTTCCAATTTTGTGCAAATAGAATTCTAGCTGCTGTTAATATATGAATAATCAAATATGCATTTTCTTTACTATAATTTTCACGTAGAATCTCCAACAAAAATATTTCAGGTTTTAAATAAATCTTCTGTTGTATCATCTTTTCCAGCCATGTGTGTACTTTTGTCTAGTACTTTTTAGCATGTCCACCACATGTGGTAGTATGAACCAGGTGTCTGATGGCATTTCCAGCATTTAGCTGATTTATCTTTAAGCATCCTTGCCAGCCTTGCAAGCGCTAAGCACCATCTATAAAACAATTTATACACATTTTCTTTGCATGCAGTTGACATCGTTAGCTTGTAATTTCTCTCCCAAAGTTTCTGCCATTTACCTAATTCTATTGTATAACCAAAAATTTTTGCCCATACTATCATTGTCTCCTTTACTTGTTCTTCTTCCAGTTTAATACCCAGTAAATAGCTATACAATTTTTTAACCAATCTTTCATCTGTTCCTGTCAATATCTTATCCAATTCTGTCAATTTTTATAAAAACTATGTTTTTTAGCAACTTTTTCATATCATGATTGTATTTGCAGTTGTGAGTACCAAGCCGTATTGATCCCTTGTTCACCCAATTCTTGCTTCCTTTTGACTTCACCCTTTTCATTCAGAATATCTTTATATCTAACAATATTTCCCATACTTATGATATATGGATGTATAAGTGTTTCCAGTGTCAAAAGCCAGACTGGTATCTTCAAATAGTGGTGGTCTCTAGTTTTCTCCCATGCTAACAATAAAGCATTTCTTATGTGGTGTGTTTGTGCATTTTACTTTTCTCATACCATAAGAAGGCATGCCAACCCATTTGCAAATCATGTCCCCCTAAAGTCACTAATCTTGTATTCCTCAATTCAATCCATTCCTTCATCCATGTTAATGTTGCTGCCTGGTTATATAATTTCCAGTTTGGTAATCCAAAACTTCCTCTAGTTCTTGTATCCTGCAACATTTTAAAATTAATTCTTGCTTTTTTCCCCTGCCAAACATATTTTAATATTATTTTATTTAAGTCCTCAATTTTCCCCCCAATTTTATTGGAACTGTTTGAAACAAATATAATATCCTTAGCAATATATTCATCTGAATTGTCGCTATCCTTCCTATTAGTGATAGCTGCAAATTTTTTCCACTTTTCCAGATCTTTCTTTATTTGCTCTGACAGTTTATAATAATTATCTTCCTTAATCATTACACATCTTGCTGTCAGTTGAATTCCTAAGTATTTTACTTGCTTAGTAATCTGAATGCCTAGTCTCTCTGTTAATCCTCTTTTCGGCTTTTCTGTAATATTTTTCACTAAAGTCTTAGTTTTTTCTTTATTTATTTTCAATCCTGCTACTTCACCATACTCTTCTATTCTTTTAATTAACTTGGGTCCTGTTTCTTGTGGGTCATCTAAAATAAAAATTAGATCATCTGCAAACACCTGTAACTTATAGTCTTCCTTTTTTTATTTCCATACCTTTTATCTCCTTATCCTGTCTAATATTTCTATTCAATACTTCCAGCGTTAATACAAATAGTAATGATGACAGGGGACATCACTGCCTTGTACCCTTCTTAATATTAATCTTATCAGTCATCTCCCCATTTACTATCACCTTTGCTGTTTGTTTAAAGTTTATTGTCTTAATCATCTTAATAAATCTATCCCCAAAGTCCATTACTTTTAGTTGCATTAGTATTCATTGCCAGTTCACGTTGTCAAATGCCTTCTGTTGCATTAAGGAAATCAATGCCATCTGCTTCTCTGGATGTTCCTTGTAATATTCCAAAGTGTTCAAAATTGTCCTGATATTGTCCCTTATTTGTCTCTTAGGTAAAAAAAAAAACCATTTTGATCTGAATCTATAAATTGATTTCAGTTTGTTTAGTCTGTTTAGTCTGTCTGCAATTATTGAGGCAAATATCTTGTAGTCTGCATTCAGTAATGATATCGGTCTATAGTTCTTTATAGTTCTTTAGTCTGAGTATTCGTTTGGTATGAGAGTAATATATGCTTCCATCCACAAGTTTGGTACTTTTGGTACTTGATCAAAAGTTCATTAAATACTTCCAACACTGAATTGCCTAGTGAGTCTTGTAAATTTTTATATAACTCTAGTAGTCAATTAATTTCTGGTAGTCCATCCGGACCTGGTGTTTTGTCATATTTTTTTTTTATTGCTTCTATTAATTCCATCATTGTTATTCTTTCTTCTAACATTGCTTTAACTGTACCTGATATCGTAGGTAACTCTGCTTCTTCTAAATACTGTTTTATTTTATCTTCTGAAATTGTCTCTTGATGATAGTGTTTTTCATAATTGCTTTGAATTATTTTTTTTTTATCATCATTCCGATAGTAAAGGGTCCCTTCATTATCCATTAGTTGGTAAATTAATTTCTTTTCTTTCTTCTTTTTCAGTCTATATACCAACCATCTTCTTGGCTTATTTGCATTTTCAAAAAAGTTTTGTTTAGCTCTATTTATTTTTTGTGCTAACTCTTCTTTCTCTATTAGATTCAATTTATGTTTTTTTTTATCCATTTGATTTTTTATATCCTTTTTGTGAATCTTTTTGTAGTTCCCTCTCTAACTTTCTGAATTCCTCTTCTAGAGTCTTTTGAGTTTCTCTTTTCTTTTATTTCTCTTCCCAATGTATATTATAGTTAACCCTCTAACATATAATGCATTTTTCATTACAGGTATTGCCCTAATTATAGATTTTGGACATTTTAAAAAGGCTATCAACCATTACTTTTTTTCTGTTTGTGATTATATTAATTCATCAAGAAATAGTAATTAAAATGTCTTGCAATATAGTAACCGTAAAATGTCTTGCAATATAGTAACCGTAAAATATAAGCAGCAATAAATATATTTAGAATAACTACTATAAGCAGCAATAAATATATTTAGAATAACTACTCCCCAAGGAGAAAAAGAAGCCTACAGTACTTGTTTCTTAGTATGTCTGAAAACCACATGTGTATGACTCATGGCCATGATTTCCCTTTTGATACCCATTATTTTCTTCGTAATTCACAATATAGTATTATAAAGTATTTACAGCATAGAGTAAATTGTCTGTTGCTGTAATTCCATCCATTGCTTTAGTAGACAAAGGAAAAGGTGGAAAAGGCAGACTAAGAATGTACGTTAAATTAAAGACTTGATTTGGGATATTTCTATTTCCTTAACTGGTAACTGCTCTAGATCTTCAAATAATGTATTTCTTTTTAAATCACATTTTTAAAAAAGTTAAAAGAGTTTTAATAAAATATGTCTGGTGCAATTCTTTTATTTAATTGAAATAAAATAATTATAATTTAAATAAGGAAATAAACACATCTGCTGTAAAAAGTTAACACAAATATTGGTTTTTTCATTGTAGCTACTATGAAGGCAAATCTGTTTGTATTTTAATTTATCACTGGGCAAAAACATTTCCCTAATATTTACATAGTCTGTTAAAATTTCCCATTCCTCTGTATTTAGTATTAGGGATTTTCTATTTCTAATTAATAAAACAAGTTCTGATTAAGGAAAAAGATCACAAGCAACTAGAAATGCAGTCTGAATATACTAGGATTAATAAAGTTATTGTTTCACCTGCATTTTTTTCCTGCCACATTTTAGTTAATAGAATTACCTACTTTGTGATCATATCCAAACAAAGCTAGATGGAATGATTATGAACAAATCTCCTCCCCTGAAGATTAGACATAACTGAGATATAACTCTCATACCTAGAAAGATTGGCCTCTGAAGTTCTAAAATAGGAAGCTACTGAGTATTGTGGTTGTTGTTATTGTTGCAGGGCCGGCTAAGTCCAGAAATAGTGAGAAGACATACAGAAGTGATAACGCTGGAAAAATGAAATCTCTGTGTTTATTAAAACCTAAACATTTTATTTATTATCCAAAGGTATGGGAAGGGGAATTGGAGCAACAAACACCTGGCAGAGTCAGAGCCAAAGCCAAATTTAACTTGTCTGAAAATAAGCTTTCCTTCCTTCCATCCTTTTAAAAGCCCCAAGGAAGGGGTGTGTGTGTGTGTGTGTGTTTGTGCACTTGCGCGTGCACATATGTGTGTTGAGGGAACCTAGGAATGATATGATAGGCATTGAAATTGTTTCCATTTCAAGATTTACTCACCTGGGAAAAGAAGTTGAGCTTGGTATAATGTCAACCTTGTCACTTTTGGTGCCATTGTGGTTTATTTACCAAGGCAAACTATAGCATCAGACAAATAATTTTCACTGAACCGTAGAGCTCAATAAAACCCTTTCTCCTGTGCCTTCTCTTCCTGAGCTGCTTTCTTCAGGAATGTAATTTATATGATACAATATGTTAAATGTTTAGGTGAATCGAACACAGTTGTATCCAACTTGGTAGTATCCAAAGTTGTGGGAAGGTTGACTTTTTATGTTTATGTTTCTAATTCTTACTTTCTCTGATTTTTTAAATTTCACCCTCATTTGTTTGGCTTGATTACCTCTTCCTCCATATTTGCACTTGTCCTGGTTCTATGCAGGAAACGTCTATCTTAAAAAACGACAACACCCAAAAGCACTCTAGATGGAATGGCCTGCTGGCAATTATATATTTGCTCCCTCTCAGTGGGAGAGAGAGAGAAAGGGATGAAATAAATTATCCAATTCAAAATCCAAGTGAATGTAATGTATATTGCAAATCTGGAAAAAAAAATTTTTTTAAAAAAATGCTGAAGCTTATAAAAGAATGTTGACCCTTGCACAGTTCATTGGAAGATGTCACCAGATAGTAAATATATGCACGGTTGTATACGACACTGTGGTGACTGTTTTCCACAACAATACATTTTCCATTTAATGCCGGAAAAGAAGCTTTAGGTGGAGGGCTCAGCACCACAAGTGCATTAATTCTATGTGAATGCAACATAAGAAAAGAGCTTGGAAGAAAGCAAAAATCTGTGAGTTGCTGGATCTCTTTACTTTTCTCTGTCCTTATTTGTACATTGTACGGCACCTTCTTTTATGTGACATCTTTGCTAAATAACATTCAGGAATAGGCCTGAGTTTTACCATACTTGAGCCTTATGAGTTTCCAGTGTTAGTTGTCAAAGTAAAAACATTAACACAGTAGAAAAAGATCTTTAATAGTATTCATATTGCTTGTGTAATAAAAAGATGATATGGGCTGGATTTCCCAACTCCTATATTCTACTCACAAATACAAGATGAAGCTAAAGAATCCATATGCAGATTCATAGAACCATTGTGAGATATTCAGTTGTTTCACTGATTTTTTTTCCTCTAAATTTTCTTTTGGATTATACATTCTGCATTTTTACTGTTTGTTTTAATCGTGGTATCCCATAGACGTTGGGGCAGCTTATAAATTTAATGAATAAATATGTTAAGGCTTATATTTCAAAGAATACAGTATTTGTCTGCAACATTCAGCCAGTGAACAGAATCTAATGCAAATGGGATAATATCATATTTATGAAATAGTTAATAAATTTTTGCATCAGTGAAAATATATTTTTTAAATCATGAATTGGTTGATATCCTCCATTTTTTGGGATTTTTTTTAACATTAATGATCAAACTAATGATAAGAATGGGTTTTCCTAATTTAAAAATAGATTTTAAGTTTCAATATGCAGGAAAATTGTATAGTTGAACTGCAATAATACTTTGCAAACCAGAGTTTGTTACCTATAATCTAATAGATGTGTATCTTAAAAGTCCTTGCAACAAGCTATAGTCCATCATATGCACAAAACATTGATTTTTAACTTCTCTGTTATGAATCTTAATTAAATAAGTTTTAAAAAGGCTTTTGTATTTCTCTGTAGGGGCAAAATGGGCTGTCTTGTGATCAATTGTCACAAAGAATTTAAATATTTTGAGTTCTGATATTTTCCTTGCTGCTTGGTTGAAATGTTGATATGTCCTTCCCCACATCTTAGTTTTCTGCACAAATAAGTTGGAATATAGAGCAAGATGATAATATTTGAAAAAGAACTCCCTACTTTCTCTTTCCTAGGCATTAAGCCTAGTTTAAATTCATGCAAACAATATAACATCAGAGAGGTAAAAATAGCACTAAGAATGTTTTTTGTTTAGTCATGTTTAATTTCTATAATAGCTGTAGTAACTACTATATTGAATAAACCAACAGTGCAGCAGTGCTCTGGATAAGACACTCTTGGTTTGACACTCATTAGAGAGATGTTGGGTTAGATCACTTGTTTTGTACCAGTTGGATAATATGTTTTCTTATAAGTAACCTCTACTGTGTTAGTGTTAGTGTTCACTTCTGGATAAATGTGATAGCAGCATAAGTGACTATGAACAACCAATGGGTCTATGTACAAGGGGTCTGCTTGATAGAGGTACAAATTCTATGGCTAGTTGTGCTTTTGCCCTTGCCCTTGCTACATATTGCTTTTTAAAAGTTATTTTCATAGTGCTAAGGAAAACATATCACATTGTTTGAAGACATCCATTTAATTCATGATAATGTTCCATGAAACTTGAAGTTTTCTGTTCCCAGCTCTGCAAATATTTTAATTATCACTTCCTCAAAAATATGTAATCCTAATGACATATGCTATGATATTGTATATAGAGTTCTTTTCAACGTTCAAGTACATTTTTTGCAAGTGTATTTGGAAGCAGAGTTAAGCATAAAGACAAAAAATTTAGTAATTATTGAGTAATTTGCGTTGCCCTACAGTTAATAAGGGCCAGTATATATCTGATACGATCATTTAAAATATATCAGTATCAGGATTAACTTTATATCAATTCCTTTTTTCAAGAAGCATTCAACTTTTCCTCTCAAGTAGACGAGGCCCAATGTAGCTGTCAGTGAATTTCATAGCTGTGATGACTATGCTTCAAAGCATATTCTATTTAGAGAGCAACTCAACTCAACCAGCTGAATATGCTGTTCCTCAGCCAAGCCATAAAAAATATAGCTGCATGTTTTAAATTAATTCCATAATAATTTTAACTCTGCATTTCAATTCTGGTTGGAACACCAACTTTGTAAAATGATTTGGTAGCAGGTTCAATTGGTTTACAGTAAGTGATGCACTTATCGGGAAATAAATGATCATAAATAGTCTGTAGATTTCATGTAAAATCTCCTAAATTAAACTGGTGTAAAATGGGGCCAAAAAACAATAATCTACAAATTCTGTTTCTGCCCTCACATGGAATAACAATGACAAATGCAGTGCATAACATTTATCTATAACATGTGTATAAATGAAATAAATCTATAACATTTATATATAATAATCTATAACATTTTAGCTATTGTTTTTTGTTTTACAGTGAAGACATTCTATGTAGCATGTCTTTTAAGCACAGGTAGAAATTTAGTTTCCTTGGCTAGTAGAGTATAGGTAATATCCATTGCAATATCATTGTTGCAGATTCAAACTTTTGTATCAAATATAAAGTGCTAAGTACAATTCTGTTTATTCTGGTTCAAAAGGGAAACTGCAGATCTTACAAAGCTATAGAGTAAACCAGCAACACAGATTACTAAACAATTGGAACCCCTTCCCTAGAAAAAAAGATTACATTTGTTTAAATTTAGAAAATCAACATATATAATTTCTTCTTCTTTTAGAAGACTTAGGAGCATCTTTATACCTAGTTTCTGAGTTGCTTCTTTTGTGCTTTCACAATATTGATTGTTGGGCAACGGAGTTAATTTATTTTGGCTTAGTTGTAGCACATTCAGAATGAAAGGAGCTCCATGGAGTTCGTGGGTAACCACTTTACAATCGTAGAAAATCCTGGGCTGTGCCATTCTGCAGAAGCTTGCAGCGACATACTTCAGACTTACTAGTGTTTCAGCATTTATTATTATTTAAATTGTGAATTCAGGGATGCTACTGTGATATTATTCCATCAGTTTAGGGAGTGTAGTAACTTTTACCAGTCCTCCAAAAACTGAATACAATGTATGTGGATGTTCTTTGGTAGCTATTTTTCTGGTTTTCCATTGGTCACTTAGAAGGAGCATTGTTGGTTCATATGGCTTCTCAGTGTTACAAGATTAGCTATATTAAGGACAAGGACACATTGGTTTGGATTTGTTTCTGAACTGAGATATGAGAATCATGACAAGATGAAAAAGATCTAGAGCTGAGCTATCTATAAAGATGTGAGAAAAGTAGATAAAGATAACAATTCTGGTTACTAAACTTGGACTAAAGAGTAAAACTTGGAAAGAGTTGAGTTCAATTAAGCAATGGTTGTGGGCTCTTCCAAAAATGTATTTTAAAAGAATGTAAACATCATCCTTTCAGAATGTTATAGATCAGTATTTCTTTTTTTTCTTCCCACTTTTAAAATCCATGAAGGGTTCCAAAAGAATCTTTGTTTATATGGGTTTATATTTATCACTATTTACCTATTAAAATTTAAATAAATGAATTAATTGCCATTACCACTATCACTTGTCGCAATGGTTTGGTGAGGTTTTGATATTATGTTATTTTCCAACATAGGTTGGCAAATTATTTTGATTTTACTGACCCTTGAGAGATTCTTGGGGATTTCTAGGGGTCCTTGGACCACATTTTGAGAAACACTGTTATAGATGCTCTTGCAAAATAGCTGCTGGAAAGCTTTCAAAATGGCTGCCAGAATAACTAGTCACAAAGCATCAATCCTACTATCTTAATATCTGCTATCTCCTCTCCCCTCTAACCCTTTCACACAAGACACTCTGTACTACTCATCAACCTTTGATTTTTTGCTGTGCACATAGGCATACTTACAGACAAAATACTGAGGCATGATGGCGATGATTCTCCTCTCCCATGAAACTGCTCTCCCCACCCCAGACAAAGATAGCCCATGCTCTGATGGCCTTCTGGAAGCTGATAAAAACTTGGCTGTTCCTGGAGGGCTTTGGGAATTGATTCAAGAGGAATTACCCAAGTCAATATTATTTTAATGATGTATAGTAATGCTGGAGGATATTGATATTGCTTTGCTTTGAGACATGATAGCCTTTCATTGATAGTAAGTAAAATACTAGTTGTAATGTTAAAATCCAGATAGAGAAAGGAGCCTGGAAAGTATTTAAAATGAGATGTCCTCAGGAATACTGGTGACCAGGACACCATGTGGGAACTTCAGCTGTAACTGAATGCTGCAATGACTAAAGAGTTGACATGCAAGGTCTCTTCCAAGAGGTTATGATTCCTAAGTTGATCTGCTCTTTATTTGGTTAATTGATTGATTGATTTCTACATTGCCCATCTCACTAATACAGTGACTCTGAGCAGTTTACAGAATAACAACAACAACAGACAACAGCATGACAAAGTAGCAACAACGATGCATTGGAAGATCTGCAAGAAACACCATTTGCCTGCAAGTAAGAACTGGTGAGACCATAGAATAAGCCAAGTAATAGAAATGAAGAAGCTGAAGTGCTCTGGGACTTTAGAATTGAGACAGACAGGTACCTGCCACATAATACCCCAGACTTAACAATTGTTGATAAGGGAGACAAAAAAGTATGTATAGTGGATGTGGATGTACCTGGAGGCAGCAGAATAAAAGAGAATAAACTGGAGAAGATAACAAAATACAAAGACCTGCAAATAGAAATAGAATGACTGCTGTACAAGACAGTACAGGTAGTAGCAGTAATAATAGGTACCCTGGGTTCAATCCTAAAACAAATGGAACACCATTTGAACACCATCAGCATTGACAAAAATTACCATCAGTCAATGCAAAAGGCAACTTGACTCGGAACAGCTTATATCCTACAATGATACCTTTAACACCAGCAAACATCAGCATCTACCTGTCCCAAGTTGTTGGGAAGGACTCAATAGGTGGACAAAAAGGCCACAAACAGTCTGAACATCTGTAATAATAGGCCCAGACGTTTGAACTACAAATGAACTACATCTTGCACAAAACACCATGAACTTCAGTTCAATTACTAAAATTATAGCCATTAGTTTAAGTAGCTTTAAGTAAAGAGTCATTACATTCAGAGAAAAGTGGTCTATTTGTTGAACTTCCATGCTCAACTGCAGCAGATCTTTGAGAAGCAGATACCAGAAATAGGAAATAGTCATTTTAATGCTTTGCTTATGAGTTTTGAGTGGCACTGGCATATTACCACAATTAGAAATTGAAAATTGAACTATGTGCATAATTGGTTTCATTTGACAGAATAGTTAGTTTGGTTTTACTTTCCTTCCCATTGATTCAACCCTTATCAGCAACGTATCATTGGGACCTACACTGGAATCTATTTTATTTCTGATGTGCCATTATGCTGACATTCTGAAGTGTAATTGCTTGGTCTGGAATCACAAGTATTTACTACTACAAATATTTACATACTATCTATTAGTACAAATATTTGTAGGCCACCTACTCACATGACCCTAATAAATGGATGCTTCACAGAGTCATACTGTAAGATTTAGTTCATAATTGCAGAAGTAATCAGATGTTGAAAAGTTGCCTTTTACATTGGTATTTATACTGTGAGCACATACCATAATAGCCCTATTATGCCATGCTGATCTAGGAGACAAAAGGGAGACTATGCTCATATTTCTTTCTTTCTTTTCTTTTTTCTTTTTCTTTTTTTTTACGAATAGAAGTTTCATGTGAATCTCCATAGGTGAACAGGAGTGCAGATTTGTTTGTCTGGACAATACAGTTTTTAATGTAATCCAGTGGATCTAGTTTGACTTTCTTCTTTGTGATAAAGTTTGGTTAATTCGGATTTTGTTACTGCTCCATTCATTCCACTGCCATTTCAGGTTTTTTTCTCTCATTCTCAATCTCTTTCTGTCTCTCTCTTCCTCTTTTACATTTAGCAGATACAAGCACAAAGAGCCCTGAATGGTATAAAAAAGAAATCACCACATCTTTTTGTCTTGAGGCCAAGGAATAGGAGGGGTTACAGACATATTCTATGTTGGGAAAAAAATAGAGAGATTCTGAGGAGGGATTTCTTCAGATGGTTCATTGTAACTTAACGGTGTGAATCATAGGAAAAGAAAAGGTGAAAGGGCAATTGATAATAAAGAAAAACTATGTTTTATTTCCAGAAGACAAATATAACTGTATAAAACCTATACTAACTACACAGCCCATAAAAAATGTCCTCAGACAAAGCAGCAATACCTCTGTTCACCTCAAAGTCCAGAGGGAGAGACCGATTACCTCAGAATCCAGTAGAAGGGAGATAATTAGAAAAGGTGGGAAAGTTACACTTTCTCTGTATTGGTAGCAAAGGATTCTGGGTACTTCCACATTTGTTAGTTCATAGTACGCAGATACATTTCATAAATAACTGTCAGTTTACCATCTAGGAGCCAGAGGTCTTTGGTATTGTAGACAGGAAGCTGTGAGCTCTTCTGGGTATCCTTGTTCACAAAAGATATTTTGGAGTAACCTTTCCTCTACCTCAGCCCCTTTTATTCCCTTTTCCTTTGGGCTTGGATGTGGTGATGCTGGTGTTAGGTCACTGGGGACAGTCTTGTTTATAATGACCCACAGAACAGCAATCTTAGCATTTTGACACAGTGTTGACTTTCTCATAGAAGACTTGCTTCTTGGTGTTATGGGGAGCTTTTCTTTGTGGGGTGTTGGCCCTGCATCTGTGGTCTTATTCCATCAGGTGTGCTGAGAAGTATTCTATAGTAAGCTGCTCATGTGGGAGTGATTCAATGTTGATAGTAAAGTTTAAGCAACTTAGGTCAAGAGATCCTTGTATAACATTGGTTATGGCCTCCTCCGGGACATGATGATCTCTCTGTTCTAGGTCAGCTCATTGGGACCTCATTTTTGCTAGGTGTTCCCTCATGTTTCCACTTGGCCTCAGTTTCATAGAATAGAATTCTCTTGCTAATATACAGGTACTCCCAACAGATGAGCTGTGGAAGTAATTATATAATGTATTCCACACTTCTTGAGCATTGGTATCACTTGGGATGCTTGGGTAAAGAGCTGAATCAATAGATATCATTAAAGTGGTATAAGCTCTTATATTTAGTTGTTCAATATCAGGAGCCCAAGGTTGTGGTGATGAGTAAAAATCATTCCTAATGTATTTTCTCACATTAATATCATTTGTATATCTCGAGGGCATTGTTAATAATTTCCCCCAGATTGTACTAATTTTCTAATACCACTAGGTGTTGCTGCTGCAAACACAGGCAGTGGTTGTTGTGTTTCTATTGTTTTCTGGACAGCTCCCTGGTTAGGCATCAATGCTTTTGGAATAGGTTCTGAAAGAACTGGAGCTGCATTACCTGGGGCTGCCATAGGAGGTGCTGCAGTCAGTCATGGCTGAGCCAGAACAGGAAGCTGATGAACTCTGATTTCTTGTAGTGCTTCTGTTATTTGCTGCATGAGGTTTTGGAGACATGGTGTTACAGAAACATCTGGGGCTGGAGCCAGAGGACCCAAAGGATCGTGAAGAAGCCCTGGAACCTGGGCATCTATCGGGACTCCTGAAATTGCTGCTTCTGATAGGGGTAAGTTAGCCACTGGCGTTTGGAGGGCAGTTGGATTGATTGTCCCTACTGCTTCAGTCAGTACTGCTGGAGTCGGGGCACCTAGTGTCGTGCGTTGTCCATAGGGTGTCAAAAGAGCTTGTTGAGGCTGTCCAGCATGTAGTGTGGAGTCTTGCATATCTGGGGTGACCAGGGCTGGTGGGCCCGTAGCTGCCTGGGAAATTTGCCAATTTGCCAGAATGGTGGCCATCGTGAGGATTTGTTGTGCCAGGGCAACCAGGTGTGGTGCACCTCACCTGTTGTGATTATTTGCTGGGTGGCCCTTGGAGTCATGATGGTCATCAAAAGGGAAGTCAATGTCACAACTGCTGCCTTTGATGCAGGTACTGAATGGGTGTGTGTGCTGGTAATAGGCGTTCCAACCACTTTCAAGATGGCGGTGGTGATTTGATCAATTGTTGCTTGGTCTAGCTGCACAGGGGTCATTTGGATGACCTCACCCATGCCAGCTGATCCATTGAAAATGGCATCAGCTGCTCCTTTATAGGTTGTGGTAAATGTGGTTAAGGTTTTTGTTTTCATGGCAGTGGCTTGCTGAGAAGTTGGCACCTTTGTCGCCACAGATATCTGTGTGGTAGTTGTTGCCAGTGTTAAAGCCAGTGTGTTCATGTTAGCTGAGGTTGCTGAGGTGCTGACTGCATCTGGGATGTTGACAGCTAAATGAGTGCCATCAGGAGCATAAAACTGTGCCCCTGACTGGTTTATTGAAGGCCAAACAGACTGCTTCATGCTAGTTCCTAGTGTGGTTGTTGCTGGTCTTAAAAGGTGAAGATTCTTTTTAGACTTTGAATTTGCCTTTATTTTGGCAAATAGCTATCTGGCCTAGCATGATCCTGACTAGAAGTACACTGTTGAAAATTGCCAACCATTCTCTGCTACCCAAATTGTTTAAAAAAAAATAGAGAGATGCTGAGGACGGATTTCTCTAGATGGTTCGTTGCAACTTAACGGTGTGAATCATAGGAAAATAGAAGACGAAAAGGCAATAGCTAATACAGAACAACTATGCTTTATTTACAGAAGATAAATATAACTATATAAAACCTATACTAACTACACAGCCCATTAAAAATGTCCTCAGACAAGGCAGCAACATGTCTGTTCACCTCAAAGTCCAGAGGGAGAGTGTGATTACCTCAGAATCCAGTAGTTAACTTATTTACTTGGTATAAAACAACAAAGAGTTGCAAAGAAAGGCTGGTACCTCTTCGTACACATCACAACAGCCACAAGATTAGCAATAGCACAATGCTGGAAAGATAGTGAAATACCATCAGACCAGATAATCATATCCAAAATACTGAACTGTGCCGAGGCGGATAAGTTAATGTATATTCTTAAAGACAGACAAGATTCATTATATTTTTTGAATTGGGTACGATGGTATAAATGATATAACAGAAAGTTCACAGGAGTTACTAAGATAAATAACTGAATCCAGGTATATAAATATAGGAACATAAAGGTAGATAAATATATAATATAACTGTCAATGTACGACTAGGCTCACAATGTCATTACTAAGAAAGATAGAAATTTAAAGAATGTGAATAGTAAAGTAAATTAGATATGATAGTAGGACTTTAAAGATGGAAAGATCTTGGGATGATATTGTTCATATTTAATATAGATAGGGGTGTTGGAAACGCCCAGTATGTTAATATACTCTATATACTCGAATATAAGCTGACCCAAGTATAAGCCGAGGTACCTAATTTGAGGCCCAGAAACTGGAAAAGTTAATTGACTCGAGAATAAGCCGAGGATGGAAAAGGAAGCAGCTTCAATAATCAAAATAAATACCAACCGGAAGTAACTGTGCTCCGACTCCCAGCTGGCTGTCAACCACCAGA
>JANHFR010001084.1:88508-99636 GCA_032468015.1 Mimophis mahfalensis | reverse complement strand
TTTAAGGAATTAGATCTGATAGACAGAATACCTGAGGAATTATGGACAGAGGTTCACAACATTGTACAAGAAGTAGCGACTAAAACCATCCCAAAGAAAAAGAAGTGTAAGAAAGCAAAATGGCTGTCTGAGGAAGCTTTACAAATAATATCTTATAAGTTAGCTTATAATTCTAAATTCAGTTTTGGTGTCAGTCTGAATCTTGTACAAATGTAATACTTTTTAGCAGTGCAAGAATATAACTTTTAAAGATTTTTTTTTAAAAAATGGAGAGAAAACAAACCAGAAAAAATAACAATTTCTACATTTTTAAATGATATGTAGATAGCATAAAAAAGTAATGTAACTCTCAGAAGCATATAGCCATAGTATGGCCATATTATAATAGCTTCTAGACTGCCACAATTAGGGCCTGGGAAACTGGGAGGGGGGAATTCTTTAGTGAGTAGTAAGTTAGACATAACAACATTCTTCTAAAATGTCAAGGTTGATGTCATCCTATACCTGAAGGGAAGTGTATGAGGAATTGCCACCAAATGTATTGACAGTTAATTGGACACTGTGATATACTGGTGGGTGCAGGGGGACGGATTTTGGACTTTTCTTTTCTTGGTGGAAAACCCCGGGATTTTAGATTTGAGTTTTTCCCAGATGTGCCAACATGACTTCTCTAATAAAAATTCTTACTTGGATGGACTTGGTCTCTGAGTGCTGAATGGATATGGGGAAGTTTCTTTGGAATGGTGACAAGTAAAAAGGTCGGTATTAGCTTCATTTCAGAATTTGAAATTCTGCTTCACCTTCAAATCTGAATCACAAACCAGCTGCACCGGGGCAGGATGATTGGAGACACTTGAGGACACAAGCATATTACTTCAATTGATCGACAAAAATAATGCCTATGTGTGCAGGTAGTCCTCAACTTAAAAGCGGTTCATTTAGTGACCACACTTACAACCGTTGTGGCAAACACATGGCCATGTGATCAAAATTCAGAGGCTTGGCAACTGGTTCATATTTATGACAGAGTCATGTGATTATATTTTGTGACCTTCAGTGGAGAAGCTAAATTCATTTAACAACCGTGCGACTAACTTAACAAAGGCAATGTTTTACTTACATCTTGTCACGCTTCCTTGTGACAAAAAGCTTGTAAAATGGTGCAAAATTCACTCAACAAATGTCTCACTTAGCAACATAAATTTGGGGTTCAGTTGTGGTCATATGTTGAGGACCACCCATATTTGTAGCCATACTACATGGCTAAACACCCATTTAGCCATGTAGTATGGCTGTAATATTATTATTTATCCTTCTTATCTTCTTTACCTACCTTCCCTTATTGGTAGTATTATGGCTATCATTATTCTGTGACTTTGCATGTACACCGAGAGTTTCTGCACAAATTTCTTGTGTGCCTAATCACACGTGGCCAAATAAAGTGTTTCATTCAATTCAAAAAGTATGCTAGCATTAAACTGCCTGCTTGATAGCCAAACCTGATCCTATCTGAGTAACAAAGTTGATAAAGGATGATGTCCCTATAGCCATAATGCAAGAAAAAGTTCAGGAAAGCAACTGGTGGATTCCTCCAATTCCCAATTCCCCCCCCCCCAACAAGCATTATTTGACAACAGGAAAAGCCACCAACAGCTTTTCTGAACCTGAAGAATATCAAGAGACTTTCATCCTACTCCACTCTGCATCTGTACTCCAGGTCTGTGATCTGTCATTTGGGCTAATGCAGAGGTGGTATTCAGCCAGTTCCAACAGGTTCCGGTGAACTGGTAGTGATAATTTTGACTGGTTCAGAGAACCGGCAAATAATACCTCTGATTGGCCGACACTGACAAATACCACCTCTGATTGGCTGACAGCATAGCCACGCCCACAAAGCCACACCCACAGAACTGGTAGTAAAAAAATTAGAATACCACCACTGGGCTAATGGGCACTTAGATGACATGGGATGAAGTAACTAACATAGGCCGAAGTAATTAGCCCACTGGGCTAATGGGCACTTAGATGACATGGGCTGAAGTAACTAACATAGGCCGAAGTAATTAGCCCACTGGGCTAATGGGCACTTAGATGACATGGGCCAAAGTAGCTAACACAGCCAAACTCTGTCCTTGACTAATGTTAAGAGAAAATGGCTCGTAGAATGAACACATTCCACCAAAGTAATAAAAAATAAAAACTCTACCAAGGTAATAAAAAGTAAGAGCAAAGCCATGCATAGCTTCATGTTGGTAGCAGCAGTGGGGAACTCATTAGTAGCAAGATCAGCAACACACAATTGTCAAAACCCTCCTCTGTTTACTGGTTTGAATCAACTTTCTCCATACCACAGATCTACTCCTGTTTTTTAAAGCATGGGTCTAGTGCTTTATCCATATAAGAAGTCTGCACAGTGTTGACATGATCAAAAAGTGTTACTCTTGCATTTCATAAACAGATGCCTCTGTGGAAGCCAGATATTTACCTTCTCTATTGCCATGCCAAAATGGAACAGTGCCCAGGAACAAGAAATGAAAGCTTAGCGTAATTAATAGGGGCTGGATAGATCCAAACTCTTGATACATCAGCAGTCATTATCATTGATGAAGCCTGGCAAAATTTCTATTGGTACAAGAAAGTACTCTACTAAAAAGTAGAGTCACCAGAAATAATGTTAAGCTGCTTAGGCTGGAAAGAAATGAAGGCAACATCACTAGAACAGGTCACATAAAAATAGTTACCAGAGGATGGATGGGTGCAGCTAAAGAGGTGTGAAAAGAAACTTTGAGATAACTTGCACCTTATAATTATTAAAAGAAACCAAAACTTTCAGATATTATGTCTGTTTCTTTTAATGCCTCATTTCAATTTTAGTACAATGCTATTTCAAAACACTTTGCTCTTCCAGACAAAATAGCCTTGCTTACACGTTGCATAGACAAGTAGCAGCCTGGATGAGTAGTTGAATTTACATCAATACTGTTGACAGAACAGCCTTACCTGAAGTAGCAAGTTAGATTAGGGGTCGCAGGAAAAATTGTGTGGTATACCTAATTCTACCTTCCCATAGAGAAACCAGCTGGAGAGGAAGACTCTAAGAAGACGTCAGCAATGCTCCTAAGCATCTGCCATCTGAGGTAACCCTTGCTCTATCTAATAATATGGGTGATTCAAAAATAATTAGTTTTAAATAGATTAAAAATCAAGAGGAACTATATCTGTAATTCTGAGGTACAAAGATGGCAAAATAAATCAAAAGGAGACAAATACTGTTTTTAAACCTTTATGTAACAAATGTATGTTATTATAACAAGACTAGAAAGCTTGTGTTTTTAACTTAGAATTTATGCATATAGTTGTCAAGAAATCTATTTCTTGAAGTTATTGAAAGAGAATATAGCAATCATACTTTGATTGCTTGAGTTCTTGAGAAGCAAATTCTCTGAATTTGGAAAAAAATGCACTAGCATTTAAAACATATAAGTGTAATTTGCCCCAAAATAAACTTATGGAAACCTTTTATATAATGCACATAATGAACTTCTAAGATGACCTGAGTGGAATTGAAATTCAATAACGGTCTCTTAAAAGCAAGTCATTCTGGACCTTGATTGCTTTATAGCTAAAATGTATAGTTTATTATATGATACAAAAAAGAGAACTAACCTCAGAATTAACAGATACTTTCCATTTAATAGTACCACAGAACATAACCATGCAAAGGTACATTCTGTTTATTTAAAAAACTAAAAATAGAATCAAACTGCATTGTTTGAAATGAAGACATTTAAGGAGAAAATCATGTGCAAACTTTGAGGAGAAGCTACTTCCTTTGGATAATCATAAAAGTGATGGCAATGTAAAATACCTCAAAGCAAATATCTAGTTTATATAAGTCAATGGACCATTGGTAAGGTTTAACTCCTGCATCCAATTATTTTGCAGGATTCAGTGGGGACTGCATCCTGGTACACATAAACAGGATTGCATTCAAATGGACTTACTTCTGAACAGATATGGATTAAATTTCCATTATCTGTGGTTTTCCTGAGGCTGAGACTGAATTGAGTGCACTTCAGAGTAAGCATGCATAGGAATATAGCAATAACAATAGCACTTAGATTTATATACTACTTCATATTGCTTTACAGTTCTCTCTAAGTAGTTTACAGGGTCAGCATATTGCCCCCAACAATCTGGGTCCTCATTTTACTGACTTTAGAAGGATGGGAGGCTGAGTTAATCTTGAGCCTGGTGAGATTCAAACTCCTGGAATAAGCAGTGAGTTAGCCTGCAGTACTGCATTCAAATCACTGCACCACCATGGTGCAGTGATTAGAATGTAAATATCTTGTTAAATGGCTTTTGTTCTGAGTAACATTGTAAATATTTCTAAATATAGTATTTTCTGCTTGGAAATTAATTGTCCAAGTTCCATACAGTAAAGCTATATGAACAATGAAATATTTTTTTCTTAAAAAATTAACTAAACAATAATTTTTAAAGGATGAGGGGGGCTTCCATTAACAGAATGCTTCTTAACATTTTTTTTATCTTCAAAAATTCCACACCTAGTTATTATAACACTTATGAAGTAATTTGTCTCTAAAGAAATCAAAAATATTTTCTTCTAAAATACCACATAAGAGTATTATTTGTCTACCTGGAATGAAGTGAAAGGACAATCCATACATTGTTCCTTAAATAATCTTAAAATGTAATCAACATTTTTATCTATTTGCTTAACTTCTTTCTTCTAGTATGCATTTGATAAAAGGGTTTAACTAAATATTACTATGAAGATTTCAATTGCAAAGCACAAAAATATAAAAACATGTTGAAATAGTATTTGATTTTTTTTCATTAAATATAATTAGCATTTTATATTATCTATCAAGGATTTTTTTAAAAAAAACTAAAACCAATGTATGACTTAATATGAACATCTATTCCGTAATGAAGCAAAGGACATTTTTTTTCTGTTTTCAAATATTTCCTGGGTTTTAAATTATTTTTAGTGCAGTTTTTCAGATTTTTTTTTTGTAGCAATGAAATGAAATATATCCACACCATGTTACAGTCTAAAGAACAAATAAACCTAGCTGTTAAACAGATCAATGTTTAAATTTTAGATGCTTAATCATAAGATTATAATTATCTGTCTGTCTATCTATCTATCTATCTATCTATCTATCTATCTATCTATCTATCTAATATGTATATGATTAGAAAAACATTTTCCTACTGGAGATAATATAAACTATAACTTTACTGTCATCCATTTAAAAGTTGGCTTCATAGATAGATAGATAGATAGATAGATAGATAGATAGATAGATAGATAGATGGAAATTTTTATCATTGAAACCAAAAGCACAATCCAAAAAGAAACATATAAACTCCATTTTCTTGTCTAGTTCTTCCAAACTGTATGCTTTTCATCCAACACTGTAAATCTCAGAATATAGAGAAATGTTATTTTAATCAAGTGATTGGAATATACAGTGTTACAGCACCATCAATAATCTATTATTGCATTTTACCTGAGCCTTAATTGTAATTAAAGTCCACAATTTTCTTTCCATTTAAGAAGTATTGCTAGGTACAGAACTATATGCTGGTAGTTCAAAAGCTAGTGCTCACTTAATTTTACCTATGTTCAAAAGATTTGTTACTATATCTAAAAAGAACTGCCTGTGCCACCTCCAAATTAAAGACCTTACAGTTTTCCAAATTAAATGGAGCAGTATAAAAACAGGACAATACTAGTATTTTAGATAGAGATTAAAATTATTAATCAAATTATTAATCAAATAAGGCATGCTTGCAGATTTTACAAAAGGAATGCCTGATCTATTTAAATTGGGTTCAGTAATTAAGATTAAATAAACTGAAAGTATTTGTTCAAATGATTGTGATCATTTCACCAAATGTGAAATATATGGCTTTGAATGAGCCAAACTCATGCTTCAGATTATATGGTATATCTGATGGTAACACAATCAGATCCTGAATATGGAAATAACACAGTTTACATTGCAAAGAAAAAAGAATAAATTTAATAATAGGTTTTTTCCTGATTTTTTATGAAATCTACTTTTTTTGCATCCATAAACTAGGATTCTAAGAATAACAGTGAGTTCTTTTTTTTCTTTCATAAACATCACTTTATACTGCAGTTTGCGTCTAAAAATTCCATTCATTTCAGTAATGATTACTTGTGATTCAAAAAAGTATTTCCGAAAATAGTAATTTTTTCAAAACCAATAAATTCTAATGCAGAGGAAATGCTTAATTTTCATTGGAATCAAATGAATTTAGATATGAGCTTATACCAACAAATCTAATATTTTTGACTGCATTTAGAACCATTATTACCTCTAGCTTGCTGGAAATTTCAGATAGACCATTTTTTTAAAAAAATGTAGTAGTATCTTAATAGTAGAACTAGCAAAATAATAAAGGACCCAGATCATGAATGAGGCAGGCAAGTTCTATCTTATCAATTAAATCTTCCACTCAGGAAAATATTACAAAATTATCTGGAATCATTGAACTAATTCACATCACATGCCTTCTAATAGTTCACATACTTCACAATGTAAATGCAACTGTTTTGCATATTTTTGCTCTGATTTATAAACCATGATTTATTGCTTGGCATATCTGTGATCCCATCTAAAATGCAGGATATTTTGCTTCTATGAGCTAAAGAAAAGATACAGGAGGGAGTATATGGTATCAAGGGAACTCAGTATCAATATCCTAAATATCCTAAATAACGTATCATGGTTTAATATTAGATTCATGAGATAATTTGTACTTAATGTTAATCTACTGTTACTTGATGTCTATAGAGATTCTCAGTAATCCAGATCAAGGGTGAAAAAGCACCTTTGAGACTACTGTATTCATGCATTATGGTTAATCCGATATAAGCAAATTATATTATGATTGAGATCATGTATGAATCTAATCAATCCCTTCACTGAACGCAACTTGTTTGGTTTCTTATAATATGAAGTCAGATTCCAACTATACCAATGCATGAGAATCAGGCCGCTGCGATGTATTGACCAAGTTATGATTGGAATATATAGTTTAATATTATATGTTATGCCAGATCTTTTACAAACTTTGGCAGGAGTAACTCTACAAAAAACAATTTTAATTATTTTTTGGGTATCACATTTAAGACATTGACATAAAATGGAAGAACTGATCTAAAATTAAATTTAATACTATAGCCCAGTAGATGGTTTAGTTATACATACATTGAAGTTTTCTTAAGTTGCGCTTAGATTATTTTTTATCATGGCTCCAATAACCTAGCCTACTATGTTTATTCAATAACCAAGATTAAATAAACTATTATTTTATTTGTAGGGAATATTTCAACAAAGGATCAGTTTGATGAAAATTATGCCACTGGATTAGAATCCAGAAAACTCTGAAATCTAGTCCTGCCTTAATCTCAAAATCATAAACCTGACCATATTCATTGTTTAATTCTTCACTTATTCAGGAAAGCTATGCCTTGCTTTTCTAATGACAGTCTATCCTTCAGAGATGTTCAGAGTATAAATTCAAAATAAAATATTGTGTCAATATAATATGTTTTATTATCTTTCATATTTTTGGAACATGTCTTACTAGTACTCTGTGATTCTCACGCTAACTGACGGTAAGTGTATGGATGACCATTAAATAGCAGAAAAATGTTAGCATTTTATATATCTTTTTTTTTCATCTAAGAGTGTTTTGATTTTTTGTAGCAAGGATAAAAGAACCAAATGCATGCAATTATCTAGCTTAACAATACTATATGCCATTCTACTTTTTAAGATTTTAAAGACTATTTGTTTGTTTACAAGATTTAAATGGCCATCCATATTGTACCAGTACTGTTGTTACTCTGGACAGGTAACAACAGTAATAAAACTGCAAACAATTAAAATGATGCAAGATAAAAATTAAGAATATGTTAATTTTAAAGTAACTAAATGTTAAATAATTTTGCAGTGCAAAGCCTCTAGAGTAAGCTTGGCAAATTAAGATGTGTGGGCTTCAAATCATGGATTTCCACAGCCAGCGTTCTGGGTGCTGAAGTCCACACAAAGTTGCCAAGTTTGAAAAATATTGCATAGATGAAAACAAAGCCAATGAACTGTATATTATGGTTTTATATATTTAAACTACAGGTTATGACATAAGCTTTCATACACAAAAAATGTATTTTTTGTAATTTAGTTTACTGTAGATAACTAACTGCCCCCCCCACACACACACACAATTGATTTTGTTAGCTTTTGAGTTGCAGTAGGACTTTGTTGTTTTTTTCTGGAAGAAAAAAATTGAACTTCCATATCCCAGTAAATTTTCTCAACCTACAGAACAATCCAAAGTCTATTTACATAGATGTATATTGCAGAATTCAATACAACACATTTCATTATACTTTCACTGTCCCCTAATTATTAATTTTGCCCTACCCAAATCTGATAACTCCTCCATTTAATTATTACCCCTTTAAAGAAGTTAAAGCAGTATCTGAATCTTGCAAACATGTTGTGATAAATAAATTAGGTTGGGAGGTAGGTGAGTTCATTACCGCAACAAAGTTTGTTTTAATTTTGTTTTGAAGCATAAAATTACTTTGTGATGATAAATTCATGCAAATTGTAAAATGATAAACAATGGTTTGCAATCCAAAATGGTTTTTAGACATTATTCCAAGCCATTCCAAGACATTATTCTTTGATTTGTCTGATATAAAGCTTTGTAGATTAGGTTTTCATGGGTGGAATTCCAAGTTGCCATCAGGCTTAATATTCTAACCTATTATTTGCCAATCTCATGCTTTTTATAAGTTCTTTACTATAGTTCTTAACAATCTAAGCTGTTCATCATATTGGCTAAGCTGATAAGAGGTGCTGTCCAGAACAATTTGACAGATCTGTATTAAGAAAAACTGATGCAGTTGGTAATCCAAACTGGCTCTGATACACAAACTTTTTAAACCAGATATATATACAATACCATGTTTTTCCACTGGATTTTTTCATTGGATTTTAGATTCTTTTTACTATTAAGTTATTTTAAAAAAAATATATTTCTAGTAACTGACTTACATTTTAAGTTATTATTTTTTAAGTCACTATTATCTACATGCACTTTTATTTACTTATTAATATGACTGCCAATCTTAAACAAATAACTTGAATGGGTAACAAACCAAAATAAAGGAAAAAAAATGTAAAACCAATAAAAATAAGTCAAAAACTACTATTCAGATTATTTATAATAGAATAACTGATGTGCCTCGTGACCAGTTTGCCACTCCAAAAACACATATATTATATTCTGCTAACAATTTGATTCTGAACTTGAAGGAAAAGTCACATTTTCATAGCATTCTAGAAGATCAAATAAGGCTGAGGCCATCAAAATTAGTTCTGAGCTATATTGCAATAGTTACAGATGGCTGGTTTTAAACTTGAAATAAGTAAAACCTATAAGCCCCTACTGCTTTGTTTAATAGCTATTTATTTACAAACACAATGCATTTTATTTTATTATATACTAGTCACAACAATCTAGGATGAAACCAACAATAAAAATTGCAGCTCAATTTTATTTGCATTCAGGGTCGCCTGCATTTTAAATTGACGTATGAAATGTAGAACTGTAAGAAAACTTGGGTTTATCCTTAACGTATTTTTAATTTGTACTTGTTTTTAAAACTTGGCATATCAGAGGAATCCAAGGTGGTTCCTAACAGATATGTTGTTTTAAGTTTGCATCTCAAAATTCATCTCATAATTTGTTGTAAGACTTTATAATTTTCAGATCCTCAAGGGTCAACCCATGCTTTGTATAGCATGCCAAGCACAAATCTCTGAAATGGGCCTTGCAAGACCAGTTTTTTAAGTTTTTAAGTGATGAAATGACAAAACAATGTACCATTGGTATGTGACACTAGACAAATTGTCTATAATATATAGAGGTATGTCAAGATTATCTTGGAAATGAATACTCCCCCTCAGCCAAGAAGACTTGTTTTATCGTGCCTGGTAAAAAATCCAAATTTATAGGTTCAAATATATATAATGATAGAAGAATTTTAAAAGAACAACATTCAGAACATTTTTTTTGCTGGAATTAATGGACAGCCAATTTAAAAAGAGCCATGGAAGGCATTTTTATATATGATAACTCCTGCAAGACCATTGTATGTGCAATAATGGCAAGATTGACAAACCCACAACAGAGTGATTGGTGAAGATGATAGAAATAGTAAAAGTGGCAAAATTAACTTGTTTGGTTAGAGAACGATCAACAGCTACATTTATTTGTGACTGGAAAATCTTTATGGACTTTTTGCTGACAAAAAGAGAAAAAGTAACTTGTAATTATGAGTTTAAAGATGGGAAGAGAAAATTATGATGTAACTTAGAGAGAAAAATATAAATGTATGTGTTAACTTCTGTCAAGAAGATCAGAAGCTACTTTATAATTTTTATTTTCCTTTCTTTTTCCTTTCCTTTTCTTTGTTTTATTATTTTCTATTTTTCTTTATTTTCTTTTATGATTTTTACTTCATTAATTTTTTCTCAATAAAAATTATATTTTTAAAAAAGTCATTTTTTCATCATCACTATGAAAGATGTAGTATTTTTCCAGTTAAGATGGAGGTGTTCTTGGAAGCCTGTGGTTCCTTAAAGACAAATATTAGTGTTTTAATAAAGTTAATGCCACCAAGCATTAATAGAACAAGTTTGTTTTCTTCAGTTGTTCAATTTGACCTTGGAGCTCGGCCTACAAGCCTGTTTCTGGAGATTTGCACACAAAACAAAAAGCTTGGGAAAGGATGGTGTAATTTGATATCCCAATAGATCTCATCACTTTAATACTGCTATCTGTTTTTATTTATTTATTAAATGTATATGTCCTCACCCAAAGTGACACTTTTTTAGCCTTATTCTTTTTAGTCTGATATAGATTAAGGTATTGAGGGAATTTTGATGCAGTGAATTCAAAATCCCAAATGTGCTTTTTTTTTAAAGAGGCAACTGGATTTTCTGGTTTTTCTTTGAAGATGTTTCACTTCTCATCCAAGAAGCTTCTT
>JANHFR010001084.1:0-20291 GCA_032468015.1 Mimophis mahfalensis | reverse complement strand
TTTTTGTATTGTTTATTTTTAGATGCCCTGTACACCACCCTGAGTCCTCAGGGAGTAGGGCGGTATAGAAATTTAATTAATTAATTAATTATCTATTTACTCTACTTCTCCTTACTTCTCTGTTCTTATTTCCCAAGTGGTCAGCATGAGGCTATTCTCTTTGTCCTCCAGGCAAGGTACAGGAAAAAAATTGTGACCTTAAAAAAAAAAGTTATCCAGCAATACTATAAACATAAGCAAGTGAGGAGTGGAAGAGCTTGATAACTTCTAAGCAACCCACAATATTGAAGTGGTGGTGATGGTGGGGTACTCTTTTCTTAGCAACCCACTTGTTTTCTTTGCTTGATGGAAAGAAATGACACAGAACTTGCCTGGAATGTCTTAGTTTGAAATAATTCAGAAAATGCATGTAATGTGACTTTTCTTTATCATAGGATTCATTTGATTCCTGGCTTCATTTCCTTGAGTGAAGCAGATTGGATGTTTGATCAGCTGTTGCACGAAATTCCATGGAGGCAAAGAACACACGTTAGACACGGTAGCTTGGCTATCAGTCTCCTTTAACTGTTTTTGCAAGGTCCAGCAGTAAATCTTAAATACTCTAGTAGAATCCATTGTAGACAGCAAAATACCTGGCCCTCTGCCAACAGTTCTAATCTCAACTTAACACGGAGATTTAGGGCTAACCTGATTTGTTTAATATAAGGAGATAGCCAAAACGAACTATTACTTGGTTTTTTTCCTACTCTAAAGGTTCAGAAAGGTTCTGTGAACCTACTAATGATTTTTCTTTGTTTCTACTGGTTGATTGTTTTGCTGGTGATTGTTTTTTTCTGAGAAGGCAGAGAAGCTGAAGATTCAGTGTTATCTTTCCAGCTCTGAACTGGTCTGCCTATTCTGTTCCTGAGCTTCAAAAGGCAGTATGAAGTTGGGACTACAACAGATTCTTAAAATGGCATGTTTTTGGTTGGTCACACAACGAACTGTTGTTGTTTTTTTTAATCCCATTTATATCCCACCCTTCTCCAAATACTCAGGGTGGCTTACAATGTGTTCAGCAACAGCCCTCATTCCATGCATATGCCTACTCATTAGGGCTCTATTCTGTTCCTGAGCTTCAAAAGGCAGTATGAAATTGGGACTACACCTTCTGTGGTAGAACAGATTCTTAAAATGGCATGTTTTTGGTTGGTCACACAACGAACTGTTGTTTTTTTCAATCCCATTTATATCCCGCCCTTCTCCGAACACTCAGGGCGGCTTACAATGTGTTCAGCAACAGCCCTCATTCCATGCATATGCCTACTCATTAGGGCTCACCCCGCCACCCCCCCGCGGCATTTTACAAAGTCAGCTTATTGCCCCCAACAATCTGGGTTCTCATTTTACCTACTCTGAAAGGATGGAAGGCTGAGTCAGCCTTGAGCCTGGTGAGACTCAAACCTGCACTAATTGCAGGCAGCTGGTAGTACTTTAGGAGGCATTATCTCCCTGAACCACCGAGGCTCTTTTCCTTGTTCTGTTTTTTTTTTTTTTTAATCTATTGGATATGCATTTAAGTACCATGACGTTCAAACCATAAACTCTCTCAGCTTGGTTCACTTGAGGGCATTTGTGTTACTTCTCACATTTCCCTCTAGAAATTTGTATTTCAAACAGAACAACTTCATTGGTGTACAAATAGCCTAGAATAATTTTCTCTTGGCCATATTTATGAATTACAAGTTAAAAGTCTCATTTGCTCAGCTTTTTTATTTAGAGAAGGTCCCAAAAATTGCTAAAAGAGTTATCATTAAGTCCTTCATTCCCCAAATGTTAAAAAACTTTATAACCATATATTTCTGGTTTCCATAGTACCCCTAATTATTCCAATTTTCTTTCTGTAGATCGATCTTATGACGAACCCAGACTTACAGCATGGTATGGAAAACTACCCTACACCTATTCCAGACTTGAAATGCAGGCAAATCCCGAAGTACGTATGGATCTTAAGTTTTCTGAAGTTGAAAAATAAAATTAAAAAACCATAATAACAATTTTTAGCGGACTTCCAGGCATTCTTCCTTCACTGTGATTTCTTTTCAGGCAACGGGGAAAAAATAAAACTCCACTGGATACAGTGGGTGGGAATTGGAGAGCAGCAAAGCCACTTCTTGACGCAAACTGTGGAGAATTGTAAATGGGGTAAACCCCCTGAGGCAAAATAAAGCAGATTTTCTTTTTAGTGGAGAAATCCTTCAATCACAGCTGAATTATCTGTATAGAAACCAAGCTTTTCCTTAAAATTTTTCATGATCTCATAAGGGATGATGTGATCCTTTCACGGTAGATCAGACTAGGAATCCAGTATTGTGTAGGCGGTACTACTTTTATTGAAAAACTAGTAGCAGAATCTTGCAAGTCTAAATGTGCCTCCCCCCTCTCTCCCTCTGCTAAGGAGGATCTGGTCCGAGTTCTTTACTCAGGTTACATTTCTGCCCTAGACATGGCCTTGCTATGACAATGATAAGAAAAAGAGGGATTCAAAGCCATTCCTTCTTCCCTCTCCTGAATAGAGGTTTGTTAAAAATGCACAGTATTCTTACTGTTTCTTGCTGAGGAAGTTAGGGAATGCATTTATTGAGCTTTCAGGGCACCAGAGAATTGTACATTCAGCTTGGTTTGTTCCATCTGCTATGCTGTTCTCATAGCTAAAGCGTTTTGAGCATGCATTCTTCTTGCCCAGTTACTGGAGAATTGAGTATGAAAATGGAATTTTTTAAAAAGATCTTCATTTAATGCCTGCATACTTTGGGTAGCGGTTTGCACTCACAGAGTATCTCTTATGATTTGTTTAAGTCTCGTTTTCAACCTGTAGTCCTCTTGTTTCTTTGCTTAATTAGGATTTCTTCCCAACCTTTGACTTACAGGTATAGCCCATGAGTTTTCTGTAGGACATAAACCTAATTAATATATACCTTTAAAATATTGTGATGTTACCTTAATTTCTGTTCAGGGATGGAACATTCTTTCTAGAAGGGAAAAAAAGAACCTTGCATTTATCAAACACTGGAGGGCACTATAGGAAAAGAACAGAGTAAATGTCACTCACTCTTCATGCCACATAATGAAATCATACAATATTTTCCCCTTACTTCAGTTAAAAGTAAGAAAGGACCTTAACACTTGTTTTTCATATCAAATAGCACTGCTAATTCTGACTTTAATTCTGATTTATGTCCTGGTTTGCTAGGGGAAATACACACGCACACACACTCAAAAAAAACTATCTTGGATATTAAACTATTGAGGAAATTCTAGAAATATAATTCCCATTAAGAATTATTTAGGCAACTTGCCAATTGAGCAACTTTGTAGCTGGTTTAATTATTGCAGTTCAAATAGGCATCTGCAACAAGATGAATATATAACACGTTATAAGTAATCCTCTCTTGCCTTGTACAGCAATCATTTACAGTTATGACAGTACTGAAAAAATTGTGACCTATCCTCACACATGCAAATGTAGGTCGATACAGGTAGTCTTTGACTTACAACCATTCATTTAGTGGCCATTTGAAGTTAACAGTGGCACTGAAAAACATGACTTATGACCATTTTCCACACACATGGCCATTGCAGCATCCCCGTAGTCACTTGATCATAATTTTGATGCTTAGCAATTAGCTTGTATTTATGATGGTTGCAATGTTATTTATTGGGCGCTGACTTTGCTTCTACTTGTGATGTTTACCTCCTTTTTTTCACCTCTGATTTTAGTGGCACCCACTACTGGCCATGTTGAAGGATCTTGTAGAAGATTTCACTAAGAATACTTTCAACTCCTTACTGTGTAACCTTTACCAAAATGAAAAGAACAGTATTGACTGGCATAGTGATGATGAGCCTGCACTGGGAAAAAACCCCGTAATTGCATCACTGAGCTTTGGTGCTACCCGGATGTTTGAGATGAGGAAAAAGCCTCTGCCTGTGAGTCTATAAAGCTAGAATGTAATACGGTTGAAACACATATTTTAAAGATTTTAAATGTATAATACAATGTAGCTCTTTCTGTCCCACCTATCTAAAAATAGATGGGTAGCAAGCACATAAACCCACTCCTCAAGCCATTGCTAACCGGTTCATACGGTAGCTCTAAATAGTATTTGATGAGCTATTTGGTAATAAGGTAGGATACTTCGGGAGTAGGTCAGTGTTAGTTTGTATGTGTGTTTTTTTGCTGCCGTTTCTGGATGAGGCTGGAAAATGTCCTAATTGTAGTGAATCTGCTAGGTAATATTTCCTATTATGAGAAGGATGGGGATATTGAATAGTAAATGAGTATCTGATTGGTGAGATGTATAAAGCAACAGTTTCTGTTAGTATTTAGTGATCAAACTGAAATGCATTACTGTAAGACTTAATACCAGTCATTTATTTTTATAGTGATTAAGACACAAGACTAGAAACCAGGAGACCATGAGTGTTAGTTCTGCTTTCAGTATGGTTGCCAACTGGGTGAAGTAAAATATAATCAGTAAAACAATATGTTATAGAATAAATCAATTCAGAGTTCTGAGCTGAAGCATAAATGCCCCATCTCAGATTAAACTCATTATAGTTCATTATGGATTAAACTAGTTCCCTTGAGAAATCCTTAATCTAATGAAAGAGAGAGAGAGAGAGAGAGAAGAGGAAGACCATCAGTAACTTGATTACCATATAGACTTGATTGCAACAGCAGTGGGTATAATGGTAGAAGACCTGAAAGACCAGGTAGGGAACAAATCATCCTGGAGAAAACGTAACAACATAGTCCCTAAGGTTGGATTTAATGGCATATAACCAACCAATTTATGCCAAACCAAACTTTTGTATCAAAATGGTAGTTAAGCTTTATGTACCTGCCTCTCGGACAGCATTCCTTCATTGGAAAAATATTAGTACACAATCTTTCATAAGGGATTTGTATCTGAATTGCTGTGTTTAGAACCCAGTGTAAGTACATGTCTGACTACATTACTGAAAAAGTCTCTCGTAGATCTTTTAGATTGTCTAAATTTTGTTTCTGTTTTCAAACACAGTCTAAAAGTCTAATGGAAACTTTGTTCAGCTATTCTTGAATTGTTGAATCAAGCAGTTGTTCCATTGCTAAGACTTCAAAATATGAGTTCTCTGCTTTTACTATAGAACTTGAATCATTCCACTTGCCTTATGAGACTGAATTTAAGTATTATACTTATGTTTATAATAGTCAATCTGGACTGCAAACACCTCCATGTAAGTTTTTTTTAAATAATGGAGATGGTTGATGTTGCTTTCTTCCAGGATTCTCCAGAGCCACAAATCTACCATCCTTGCACTCTCCCAAGGACTAACTATAGTCAACCCTGTTTGAAATTTTAGTTTGCTTCAGGGTAGCCAATAAATAATTATCACATGAATTGTTTAATATCCTAAGTTTTTATTAAGCAGAAATACAGATTCATCATTAGTGAAAGTTTTCTATGGACAAAAATAGGGAACTGTTTGTTTATTTGTTTGTTTGTTTGTTTGGTATCTTATACCAAATTACATGATTCAGATTATCCTGATCCAAATGTACTGGGCTACAGGTAGTCCTGCTTTAGCAACAACATTTGGGACTGGTAACTTAGTTGTTAGGCAAAGCAGTTGCCAAATGAAAAATTACATGACCATGACTATGCTTACAATTTTACATAAGACAGACTTCACTAACTGACTATAATGGCAATCGCATGACAAAAACACTGCAAAGGTCATAAACGTGGACATTGTTCACACAGTTACTCTTACATCCTAACTGTGAACAATCTGTGAACTAAGGTATTTACTAAGCAAGGACTAGAATTCCTACCCAGATGAACCCTGAGAGTAAAACTCAGTTTCTTGTGAAGGATAGGTGGCCCACCATAAAATTTTTTATACCAAACTTGGGAAGATTGATCCACATGGTCAGATTGGTTTTCATAACCTTACATTTATGTATCCGAAAGTTAATAGATTACTGATGGAACTCTACCTTCAGGTTAATCTCAATTCTGATTCTATGATTTTTTCATTCAAGAACAATCTCCTTTATGATTAGCAGATTCTGAGCAAGTTTTTTCCACTTGCTTTGAATAAATTAGAGACTTATACAATCATCTAGTATTTTAACATGGAAGTTCCAGATCTTCCATTTATCAAGGGGGTAATGTGTGTTTTATAAACACACACTGTATACATTGTGTGTTTATAAATGATCTGGCCTCAGCAAAATATTTCCTTTGTCAGGGCAGTTTGATGTATAGGAAGAGAACTTAATTTTTTCCAAATGTTTTTATTTTAAATGTATGTTCTGAATAACAAAACATGTATGCTATGAAATATTTTAAACCCTTTAAACTAAATAATCCACTTATTTAGATGCTCATTAACTTAATATTAAGTATTAATTGTTTTGGCGTTCAATACTGCATTTGTTCCATAGTAAACGTAAACAACATTATAGCAAAAGAAACAACACACTTCCTGCCAGGTTACTATCAGTGATAACCCAAATGACATATTGGGCACACTATAAAATAATACTCCGCTTTGTTTTTTTTGAATACAGACTCAACATGTGGCAGTTTTGGTATAACATTTATGTATCCCAAAGTTACATAAATACTCCGAGAGTCCAAAAAGCTTTTCAATTATCACTTAGTATGCAGTTGACTTTTATTTGCTCTCCAAAAGCAAAATACTGTTTGTATTTTGTTTCAGTGCAAGCTTCCTTTATTTCCATGAGCCTTCCTGAAACTGCATTCTTGTTTAGTAACTACCAAATGATCTTGCAGCTAAACCACTTGTCTGTCTTCTTAAGGCAACTTCTTATGTATACTGAATTAATTAACCCATATCTAGAACATACTAAAATGTTGTACTGGAAAAACCTTTGCTTGCATTTTTCTTTTCACAAAGAGAGAAATGATATCCAACCTCTGGTAAGACAATCTACTGCAGATCCAATATAATATTTTAGTTGAGTGAGTTTTTTTCTCTTTTCCACTACCAACTATGAATCGTTTGTCATGCCATAGTATATTTGTTTTCAGTAAATAAGGAAAACAGATGTTCTTATCTTTTTTTTAAAAAAATGTTTATTTTAAAAGTTACATGAAAAAAAGTCTCATTTTTAAGGGTGGGTTGTCCGGTTCACGTCAATTGCATCAATAATAATAATATATTTCTACCTTATTCGTTCCATCATTATTATTTTTGCAGTCCTAACAATATTCATATATTCAAACTATTAATATCATAACATTTCTAATACTATTATACATAGTACAATTTCAGCAATTCATCATTACTTGTGTTTACAAATTATTTCTACATCTATCTTTACCATTACTATCTCTCATTTCTACTTTAGATGTTCTTACGATCTTGTTGCTTCTTAAGAACTGTATCCATAAGGCAGAAATTTGGCAAAAGTCCTGATTAAGCTAATTTTTAAAATAATGATTTAAATATTTATTTATTAAAAATGCTTTTGCAAAATTGGAACTGTAGTATTAGATTTAATATAAAATATATCCTCTCTCAAGGAGAACTAAGTCACCTGGTCTTAACCACTGTTTTACTGCATTTAAGGCAAAGAAACTGATGATCAGGGGAAATAAAGGGTTCAAATTGATTTATCAGACTTCCAAGTTAACTGTCCATTTCACAGAATTTCAGTTCAATTCTCATTTGCTCCAATCATACACTGTAAGGTAAAGGTAAATCCAGAAAGTGTATGTTCCCAAGAACTCAATCTTTTGTTTTAAATCTGTACAGATAAGTAGGTAGAGAAGTACAACAAATGTTTAATAAGATTTAGACAAATGTAATAATGATTTGAAACTCATTGGCTTCCACTGGTGTTAAGACCATTTTTTAATTTGTTTTTTCTGCTGAACGAAAAGTTTATGTACAAACTTTATCTATTGTCATTCTTTGCTCCCTAGATAACCGACAATTTTTTAAAGCCAACTCCAAGGTTCATTTTCCATTTTTGAAGAATAGAATTGCTTGGTAGTGAAGCTGATGATAACCGATGAAGACAGTTTTTTCCACATTGAATTAAAACAATCCATTACAAAAACCTTTTAATACATTAGCTGATCAATAATTTGAAATAATGTGAGATGCAGAATTTATGAGCAGTCTTTTCACTTGCATAAAAAGACTTTCCCTTTTCTTCCACCTTGTCTTGAAATATCTTCCAGTATTTAATCTATTTAATCACTGTCAATATATATTCCTGAGTAATTTGCAAAAGAAAGAATAAAATCTGATAAGCTGCAAAATTTAAATTTTTTATGATTTGAATTACAATTAACAAGATATACCTTAAAGATTCTTTTCTAGTAGAAGGGGAAAAAATGATTTATTGGCCCAGTGAGGATTTAGCTTTAGAATTTGTTTTCAAAGGTGTTATTCTACTCTGATGGCAAAAGGGGCAAGTGAGCTTATCTGAGGAAGCCAAGAGATTCAAATAGTGTTCCAATATTTGAGGAGCTGCCACAAGGAAGGGGGAGGGGCAGTCAACCTGTTCTCCAAAGCACCTGAAAAACGAGCAATGGAGGGAAACTAATCAAGGAGAGAACCTAGAAATATGGAGAAATTTCCTGACAGAACAATTAGCCAGTGGAACAGCTTGCCTCCAGAAGTTGTACATGGTCCATCACTACAGATTTTTAAGGAGACAGCCCTTCATCTGAAATGGTATAGGGTCTCCTGCTTGAGCAGGAGGTTGGACTAGAAGACCTCCAAGGTCCCTCTGCTATTCTGCCTCCTCATGTGGTCTTAGCATGAATTTATGGAATTGGAACTCTGAAGAATATCCTAAGATCTTGAATAGGTGTAAAGGAAGGTGATATTTGAGACAATTTAGTCCTAAAAAAAAATTTAAAATCAGCATCTTAAAATATATTAAAGGGTGGTGGACTAGGACCCATTTGAGCTGTCTCTGGAAGAACTAGTGAAAGTGCCAGATGACAAGAACAGAGCAAGTGCCAGGTCTTTTATCAGAAGGAGAGAAAATGAGGACCAGCCCAGTCAGTTTAGTATCAGTGCCTGGGATGATTCTAGAACAGATTAAAAAGAAGTGGATACTTCTAAGCATCTTTAAAATGGTAGGGTAATAATAAAAAGTCAACATGGATTTGCCAAGAACAAATCTTGCCAACTAATATTATTGCATATTTTGATCAGATAAATTTCCTTAATGCATATTATTCATATTATATCTTGTTTTCAGGAAAGCATCTGGAAAATGCCCTGTGGTAATCATAATTATCACACTAGTTACATGTTATCTGGATGTTATAGCATTTGATTTATATACCGCTTATTGGGGCTTTTAACCCTCCCTAAGCGGTTTACAGTCAGCATATCCCCCCCAACAATCTGGGTCCTCATTTTACCCACCTCAGAAGGATGGAAGGCTAAGTCAACCTTGAGCCTGGTGAGATTTGAACTGCCTAATTGTAGGCAGCTGGCAGCTAAGTACTACATGCAGCACTCTTATTCGTTGCACCACCACGGTTCTTCATGAGAGGTACAAAACACGATATTTGAAAATAGTACTCCACAAATGTTCAGTAATGGTTCATCAGTAGGTTGGGGAGAATTGAATAGAATGGTACTAAATTCTATTCGGAGTACCCTAATCTTCAATATTTTTATTAATAGTGATGATAAGGTAGAAAAAATGCTTATCAGATTTGCAGATGACAGGGATTTGCATGAGGTAGCTAATACCCTAGAAAATTAAAAATAGTTTTATAGTAAAACTTTGACTATTGAGAAGGATACATGAGACGTGGACCCTTTATACTCAATATACTCAATACCTCTTTTTTGAACTTTGAATTCTGATTTCTTGCAAAAAGGATACATGCATAAATGTAATATACAAAGAGTTGGAAACACATGACATGTAATGTGACTAATTTTTCAGGATGCAAATTGGTTTTTGATTTCAGAAAGAATAAATATCTTAGTTTTCATTCATTTATTAATTCATTCATTGAATTTTTGTAGCCACCCATTTCATCCAGTGACTTTGAGCAGCTTATAGTTCTAAAACTATAAAAACAGTTGAGACAATAAAAGCATTTAAAAAATAAAAGCATCCAAAAATAAATAAATAAATACAGCAGCAGGGTTAAATAGTAAATGTTCTGATCTACAAAATTTACCCCTGCTGTCTTTTTTGCTGCAGAGCCCTCAATTTGCTTTAAGTATCAATTCACTGCAGTTAACTTCCCAGCTTATACTGCAATGTAAATTTAAAGCTTTGAAGCCAAACTGTAATAGTAGGCAGGCAGCAGCTCTGCCACTAAGATTGTAACCAAGGAAACAGGTAGCTGGGAGGAGGAGGAGGAGTTAGGGTGTATCTATTAGATAATAGTGGATATCCATGATTAGCCTCTAGATAACTTCGTTTTTTTCCAGTAAGATATTGAACAAAGTCTGATCCCCTCCACTGAAGTGTCTTAATTATTTGCAAAAATAAAAATAATAAGGGCGGCATGTAAATGGGATTTTTTTAAAAAAAACAGAAAAGAAGAACTCCAGAGAAGGCCTTTTGTTGTATTGATAAGAAGGTAATAATGGCTTATGCATATGAGTTGTTACTTAGATGTTCTTCTGTTTATTGGATGACTATTAAGTGTGCATAGCCCAAACCAAGACAGAATAGATTCTCCATAAATTAGATAGAATACCTTATTTGGCCAACTTTAATTAGACACACAAGGAATTTGCCTCTAGTGTAGAAGCTCTCAGTGTACTCACAGTACAACAGAGTAATAATCATAATAATGATGATACTACTAAGAGGGAGTAGTAGAGAAGATGAGAAGAATACAGCCGTACCACATGATAAATAGACATAGAACAGTAGTTCAGCAGAGTGACAGGACAAGGGAAAAACTTTCTCTGTATCTAGTTGTTTTGGAGTGCAATGGCCTGTAGTGGGTTTCTGAGGGGAGGGAACAGTTTCTATCCAGAATATGAGGGGTTTGTAGATGTTTTCTCAGCCCTCCTTATCAGTGCAATATTTTTTTTAAAAAAATTATTCAATTTATATGCTGCCCTTCCCCGGAGACTCAGGGCGGCTTACAACCTTCTTGAAACATATACATATGTTTCACAGCAATACCCTTCATTCTTTAGTATATACCTGCTTATTAGGACATTTGGGCTCCCCCCCCCAAGCGGTGTTTTAAAAAGTCAGCTTATTGCCCACAACAATCTGGGTCCTCAGTTTACCTACCTCAAAAGGATGGAAGGCTGAGTCAACCTTGAGCCTGGTGAGATTTGAACTCACCTTAATTGCAGGCAGCTTGGCAGCTAAGTGCTACATAACAGTACTTTATTCTGCTGCACCACCAAGGCTCTTATATACAGGTCCTTTATGGAAAGCAAGTTGTTTTTTCTGCAGTCCTATCTGTTGGACTCTGTTCCTGTCCTGTTTGGTTGCTAAATCAAATTGGAAGTGACACACCCATGAATCTCCATTCTGCTACTCCAGGTGAGGCTGATGGAAGTTGTGGTCCAGTATCTGGAAGGCTGCAGGTTCCCTTATCCCTTGCTATAAATGAGACATAGCATGTCTACATTTCTAACAGGAGATTAGGTAACGATTGGAGTATTCATCTTAGTCATAATGTCTGAAAAAAATGTCTGTAAGAAACCAATATAAGAGGCTGATTTTAAAAACAAAACATTGTAATAAATAGGATGTCGGTTTGTTTTGTAAGGCGCAGGAGACATAGATTCATAAATTAGTGGGTCCTTGAGGAGGTAAAATAGCTTCAGTAATCATTGTGATAACTACCAGACCAGAGAGTTTCTTTGTGTCTTGCTACAGAAGTAATAAGTCTGTTAACTTAAAAAAAAAGGAACATATAGGTGCAGAGATCCATAGATGGATAATAGTTAAGGTGATAGTTCTTGATAGTGATCTGTTTTCTGCAAAGGATTTCAGATATGTAGAATGTCAACGTTGTGCTAAGTATTAATAAAAGTCAGTACCTTGCATTAATTATACCACAGATTTGAAGAGTTTGGTACCATGCTAGCCGTGTCCCAGATCTTCAATGGGAATACATTCCTGATGGATCAATTTTGGTTCCTGTGTTGGCAAATGTGCTATCTCAAATTACCAGTACTTCATCTCTCTCCCACTCTTTGACTGATGCATGACAAAATATTCAGCCATAACTATCTGAGTGTTTAGTTGTTCAAGCCAATTACCCTGCCAAGTCAGTCCTACACAGAAGCTTGATAGCCACCTCCAGGGCCATATCTTGGATTCTGCATCATTGTTGGCTTCTGCGTTAATGAGAAGCCCGAATGATAGTCTGTTGACCTGGAATTTTGCAGCCTTATTTTCTCTGCCACTTCAGTATTTCTCCAAAGTCATACCTCCCACGGTTTATAGTTTCTGCTACTCCATTATTATTCTTGAACTAGCAACAATGGAATTGTAAACCAGATTTATTTTGGTATCTTGAACATCAGTAACTACTGTAATACAGCTGTTAGCATTTTCTCTCTGAAGTCTGACACACTGTGTGGATGGATCCTATAGATTAGTACATAGAAACTTCCTCAGAGTATTTTATTTAAAAAACCAATTGCCTAATATCCTATCAACATTTTAGGCTTGAAAAATTCTCTCTTTAAGTGTAGGAGCTGCTTACTATTATGCGGTATTGCAGTGAATCTACAATATTTACACTTACACACACACAATCACACACACACACACACACACACACACACACACACACACGGAATCCCAGAACACAATCACCAAACACAAAAATAGGTGCTTTTTTCCCCGATGATATATAGCTGATTTTTTAATTCTGGAGTTCAATATGGATCTGGGAAGAAGGTTAGATACTTCTTGATTGAGAGCATAATGCCACTTAGTTAATGGAAGCTACATGCATCTACATTCCACATTGTCCTTGCAGATGATTCTAGCTGCAGAAAAATAAATTCTTTCCGGAAAACAGTTTCTGGATGTTTTCTTCATGGTAGAAATACTGCTTGCAGAAATTCATCATTCTTTGTACTTGTTTCTGGTTCTACCAATTACATTGTGTAGTTACTAAACTTAGTTACTTTTGTAATGTAAAGGACTGTGCATGTAATGGAACCATCTGGGAAAGAAAGTGACAGTATCTTGACCTCTGGTAATACAGTATAAACCTTATCTGGAGGTACTCCAAGAGTTGCTAGAGATCTCATTGTTTAGAATTAGAAATGTGGCTCCAGGTTGTTTTCTTATTTAATAAGCATGGTGTGCCCAGCTTAGACCAATTGCTGTGTCATTACCTAATGGTTACGGGAGTATTACTAGAATTAGTGGAGACGGAAGAACTGCTTATAATGCTTGAGCTCCTTAGAGGAAAGATGGGATATAAATATCAGAGAAGGGCAGCTAAGATCACCAAGAGGGTGGGAAATTCAACAGGAACTATACAGACACACTGAGAAGTGATGCACTTTGGGTTTCCTCTCCATCTTTTTGGGAAGCTAGCAGCTGCCGGAACTCACACCCACTCTCACTTTACACACCAACAGAACTTGCTGTTGTTCTGCCTGTTCAAGCCACATGCGGTGTTCAAGCATGGATTGGTGAAAGAGCTCATGGCAACCATGAATCTATCCCAGATTTTTAGAGGCTAGTTCATAGTGGTGATCATATGTTAGACCTGGATTTTTATCTTGGGGTAATTGTGGTGTGATGTGAAGGTGGATGATATTATTAGCCGTCCTTCATTATGGTTTGATCGCTTTCTGGTTCATCTTCAGTTTACTGGCCCTTTCCCCATCCCTGCTGAGAGCTTGAACCTATCAGATCCAGCTGACCCATAATAATAAACTTTGATAGATTTCACAGAGAACTTAGGGATGTGATGGGCAATCCAACTAAGACTAGTTGCCCTTGGGAATGAGTAAGGTGTCAAGGACCTTGAATCAGATTGCACCGACTTCTTTTTCCTTGGTCCTGAAAAGCTTCCTTGTTTTCTGAGGAGCTCCTGGAGATGAAATGACGAGAGAGAGAGAGAGATTTAGTATGCTATTGGGGATAGAAGAAGAATGAATCTAACTAAACACATAAGAGCTTGAATTAGACATTACATTGTAGTATAAATGGTTATTGGCCAGCAGCCCTCTTTAATCATGTTCTCTGCTGGGCTACATCATAAAGCTATCTGAATTATCCGGGACCCCTCTTGAATAAAATCTAAGGATTAGGCTCTGACTGGGCCATTTTGTATGATTTGACAAAAGCACTAACTTCTCTTGTTCTTGTTCCCTGGAAAGTATTTGACCCTGTGTCCCATGAGAAAGGACAAGATCCATTACCTGATTTTTAAATCCATGCCCCTCAGATCTCTTGTTGAATGATAATATATGGTTGGGTCCATATCGTGGTAAATGGATCTTTTAATGTGGGTGTGGTTCTGCCTGCCTTGAAGGAGGTGGCAATGTGCCTTCTGCTCAAGAAGCCATTAGTGGATCCAACAATTCTGAATATTTTTCTCAGTCTCCAATCTTCCCTTCTTTGTTATTGAAAAGGTACTTGTGTTGAAGCTTCAGAGGGCTTTTAAGGAAGTAGGTTATCTAGGCCCATTTCACTTGGTTTTTAGGCCAGGACATAGTACAGAGATGTCATAACTTGTTAAATATGGTACTGGTTTCTTTCTGAATGCACTGTGTGGATTAAGAATGGGAGGAATAATGTTGTGTGGTTCTCCTCTTCCTCACATGGCCAGTTCGTTCTTGCCTCTTCTGTTTAACATCTATATTAAGCCTGTGATTGTGATTGAGGTCATTTGCAGAAGCAGAGTTCTCTGTCATTATTACCTGGATGATACTCAACTATATCTCAATCCCAAATTGACCAAGTTGTCGAGGTCTTCTTTCAGTGACTGTTTAGAGCCTGGAGGTGGGATTGGGAGGGTGTAGCTTTTTCCTGCCAAATCTGAAGGTTGTCAATGCTTCTACTACCATAGATTTTTTTTTTTTTAATTGTACCCTGCCTTTATTATTTTTACAAATAACTCAAGGCGGTAAATACATCCAACACAACTTCCTCTTCCTATTTCCCCCACAACAAGAACCTTGTGAGGTGAGTTGGGCTGAGAGAGAGCTTAGCTGCCTTCATGGCTAAGGGGAGTCTAGAACTCATGGCTTTTTAGTTGAGTGCCTTAACCATTAGATCAAACTGGCTCCCATTTTTTAGCCAGAATGGGATCACAGTTCCCCAGGCAGACCTAATGTGCAGTTTGGGGATCCTCCTGGACTTGCAGATTCTGCTGAAAGATGATGTGGCAACTGTGGCCAGCAGAGCTTTTATCCAGATTCATGTGATATATCAATTACTTTCCTTCATGGACTGTGAGAGTATCTTCTCACAGTGATGCATATTGTAGTCTACTTACATGTAGACTGCTACTTTACAGGATGCTGCCTTTCATGCATCATCCCATTGTGGACTAACTGCAGTTTCTGAGTTATTTTATATTTATAAAATTGCAAAATGTAACATTGTTTTATCTGATTAAACTTTAATTAATAAAAGAGTAGGGGTTGTCCACGCCTAATCCTAATGATATTATTAGAGTTAGTAATTAGAGAGATTGCACAAATTTATTAATTATTTTAGGAGATCATGAGAACATTTGGCTTAAGGACATTTTATTTCCCTATATTCACTGTATTCAAGCAGAAGCTAAAACATCTACTTAGGGAGAGGTTGGATAAAATAGCCTAAGTTGCTGCTTCCACTTCTAGAATTTTATGACTATAGATCGGTGGTTCTCAACCTTCCTAATGCCGCAACACTTTAATACAGTTCCTCGTGTTCTGGTGACCCCCAACCATAAAATTATTTTCACATACACCTGTATTTGTATTAAAATATGTGTTTTCTGATGGCCTTAGGCAACCCCTGGGAAAGGGTCGTTCGACTCCCAGAGTGGTCCCAACCCACAACTTGAGAACCACTGCTATAGATTAACTATACTTAATAAATCTTTTTTTTAGGAGGATAACAATGATTATACTTATGTGCAAAGAGTTCACATACCATTGGATCATGGTACTTTGCTAATGATGGAAGGAGCTACTCAAGAAGACTGGCAGGTGAGGAGCCTACAGAAAAATTATACAAATGATGTTTTCTTCCTTGCAGATTTAGATAGTCCTCGAACTGTGACCGCAATTGGGACCAGAATTGCCCTTGCTAAGCAAGATGGTTGTTAAATGAATAACATCTGATTTTATGGGCTTTCTGTCATGGATAATAAGTGAATCATGCTGTCATTATGTGAATCTGGCTTTTCCCACTGACTTGGCTTAATGGAAGTTGGTTGGAAATGGTGATCATGTGACACTGGGATGCTGCAACTGTGATACATACCGGTTGCCAAGCATCCAGATTGTGATTATGTGAACTATGGAGATGCTGCAGTGGTCATAAGCATGACGACTAGTCATAGGTCACTTTTTTCAATGCCATTGTAATTCAGACAGTCATTAAATGAATGGTTATAAGTCAAGGAGCATCTGTGTATAGGATAGGAACCTGAGGCTAATGCAACACTGAAACGCATTCAGGTGGGGAGAAATGAAAAGTTGTCTGCTATGACGGGTCCCCAGGCAGTAGCCCACTATACTGGGCTATGGTGTAATTAGAACCGGGCCACACAAGAGGCAGGCTGGCATACATGCACGCATTCAGATCCTCTCACAGTTGAGTACATATGTGCAGGCCTGCTGCTTACACAGCCCAGTTCCCCTTTCTCTGCCCCCCCCCCCACCAGCCGAGTCACCAAGCCACAAAGTTTGAGGACCGCTATGCTATGAGATTGGGCTGCTTGTCTTTCATAGGTCACAAAAAACTTACAAGTTTTTTTTTCCTGAACAACCAGAAGGCATAAGATTTCCACCTGTGAAATAGTGGAGTTAGCAAATAATGTATTATTAACCAGAAAAAGAAAAAAAACAGAACAAAAGGAAGATGGGATTTGGCCTCTTCTTTACTTTTTGGAAGAAAACCAAGTATAGCAGTTATAAGGAGATTCATTTTAAATACAATTTGATATCCTTCATGCCCAAAAATAAAATATTTGTTCACATAATATTATGTAATTGAAGGGCTGTTTTGGATCTTTTTCAGCACCGTGTTCCCAAGGAGTATCACTCCAGGGAACCACGTATAAATTTGACATTCAGGACAATATATCCAGAACCAGGGGCAATGCATACATGACTGAAAGTAATGCAGAACTGTGCTTTTGCTGCTGAGCTTAAGAGTTTAATGCTGACTTGGATGTGATGACCCAGACGGATTCACCATTTGACTGCCATCATCTCAGGAGAGAAGAAAGACTGCTTGCAAAGAGAACGTACAACTTTTGCGTATTTCCATTGAGCGATGTATTATTTTCTTAGGCTGCTTGCTAATATGTGATCCTGACGATAGAAGTACTTGTTTATTGTTTAAAACCATTCAAAATGCTGTATGAATTCAGAGTGCAAATGTTATCTTTAATGGAGAACAGAAAGGATTTTTCTTGAGGACAAGGACTAATAATGGACTCCAGAAACCTTTCCAATTTCATAACTTATAACAGTCATTGCCACGTCCATGACTATTTCCTGCAATGGTGGAGCAATTGTAGGGGAAGGGGGAGCAACGGGAAAGAAATACCTAATGTAGTTAGCTGTAATCCTGTAGATGGTGTCAGTAGGATCTAAGAGGATTGTAACTGCAGGTAGGACAAAGCTGTTTTAAATAACTCAGTGCTGTTCAGTCCAGCATTCTGTTGTGTAAGATCAGCGGTGTCAAACTCATGTCATCATGGTGTTGTCACGTGACATATCACAACTTTTTCCCCCCGTTGCTAAACCGGGGGTGGGAGTGGCCAGCGTGTGACGCATCCAGGCCATGAGTTTGACAGCCCTGTGTTAGATGAAGTAATATTTCAAAATATATATCTAGGAACCTTGGCTTCATTTTTCAAGAGTCAGGAGCATGTTCCTTCTCAAGTGTAGTTATTCATAAGCTAAGACAGGGAAGGAATGACTACATTCCTAGTTATGATTGCTCAGGATCTTCAGCTGAACAGCACTCCCCTAGGATACATGTAGCAAGATCTCTGGATATAGTTACATCTGCATATTTTTCAAAAAAAGCAAATACAGAAAATCCTTGACTTACAACCACAATTGGCTCCAGAATTAACAGTTGCTAAACATGGTGGTTAACCAAGCCATATGAGTAGAACCAATTTTACAACCATTTTTACTGGTCATTAAGAGAACTACCATGGTTGTTAAGTGAATCACCTGGTTGTTAAGTGACTTGCACAGCTGCTAAGTAAACCCATATCCCCCAATTGACTTCACTTGTTGGAAGCTAGTTGGGAAGATTGCAGTTGTGATCATGTGATAGCAGAACCCTGCAATCATCTTAAATATGAGCCATTTGCCAAGGACCAAATTCAGAACATGTGACTCTGGGGTGATGCCGTGGTTGCAACTCCAAGGATGGATTGTAAGTTACTTTTTTGACACTCCACTGTTAAATGACCAGTCTTTAAATCCAGGACTACTTTTATCAAGATTAGTTTTGCCCATTTTACTGTCAAAGCAGGCAGTGAAAGACACAAAATGGTGGTCATAATGAAGAGATATCTTTTCAAATTCTCATTTTATGACCTTCGCAGAAGAGCTGAAGTAAGCTCATAAGGACATCATTTCTCTTAGTAACCACTTAGTTCAGCGGTTCTCAACCTGTGAGTTGTGACCCCTTTGGGAGTCAAACGACCCTTTTGCCTAAGACCATTGGAAAACACATATTTCGGATGGTTTTGGAACCGAGACACTGCTCCTCTGTTGGGGGGTCACCACAACATGAGGAACGGTATTAAAGGGTCATAGCATTAGGAAGGTTGAGAACCACTGACTTAGTTTAATAACCAAGTTGCTGGTGCTACTTGTAACTAAATGAGGACTCCCTGTATTCCTTTAGCAGCAGAGTTGGCAGAAATATATGAAGACCTAATTGATCTCCCAATAGTTGTAATCTGTCCCAGTAAAGAGGCTTTGAGTGGTCCTGCCCATATACATTTACTATGGGCCAATTTGAAGGCAGTAATTGGTGGATTTTTCTGTTTTGTTTCCTTTCTATGCAGTGGTGTCATTCGCTGAAAAGGAACCCCACCAGTAATTTACTTTGCAGTGTAGTAGGTTAGGCTTGCTTGAGTATGGTCTAGGATGGAGGCTTTAGGTACCTCTCTACTTGCTGGAAAGGCAGAGTGCTGATGAGGATGTACACTCACTGGGGATATTTCTGAATGCAAGTTTATTTGTTTTCTGGAAGATATGTAAACCTTTTGTGTCCCAAAATAGTCCAGCCAAGTCAGTTGATTAGAGTGAGGTGGGATGAAGCATTGGTTACCCTCCTGCCTACCAACTTGTTAGGCTGTTTGGGGAAGAGATTTACTAGTCTTTTGGAACATGTGACCACTTTAACAGTGTTGCTGTAACTTTGGCTAGAAGAGGAAACTTGTAGAAATCGCTGTACATTTCTGCTTTAGCAGTAGCTGTAAAGCATGAGTGCTCGAATTAAATAAATTAGATTTTACTTCATGGATTGTAAAGATGATATATCTGGAGACTTATATAAAGAATCTTACAACTTTCTCAAATAAGTTTTGAATATTAGGTGCTACCATTTGTGGCTCCAAACTAATTTGAACATTTCATCAGCCAATCTGTGATGACCTAGAAACGGCTTGTGTATAATAAGGTAAGAGATCTAGCAGTATGCATTGCTATAGTTTTGCACGTGCATTTAAAGAGGAAAGGAAAGAGTGGACCTCATGGAAACAAGTTTCCCTTAAAATGCCACATATTTTGGAAGTTTGAGCTTTTTCCAAAAGCCTGCCTGAGATAATTGATAATCTGATGTTTTATGAATGACTGAAAAACTGCAAAATACTGAAAGGATGACCATCAGGATCTGCACTCCAATGATTTTTACTTATATTTTCTAACTAAAAACATGAGAGAAACTAGCTTAATACCCACAGCATCTGCCTTCAATATCACTTTTATGTATGGGAGCTTGTGGGCTTCCATAGGTCTTACTAAGTCTCTCGTCTTGACTACTGCAATGCCCTCTACATGGGGCTTCCCTTGGGGTGTGTCCGGAGATTGCAGCTGGCGCAGAATGC
>JANHFR010001077.1:111231-121634 GCA_032468015.1 Mimophis mahfalensis | reverse complement strand
TGGCTGAGCAATTCTGGGAGTTGAAGTCTACAAGTCTTACAGTTGCCAAGGTTGGGGACCCCTGGACTAGATTACCTACAAGGTCCCTTCCAACTCTGTCTTTGAAGAAAAAACCAGAAAGTTCAATTGCCTCTTGAAAAGAAAGCACCTTTGGGACCATGACCTGGATGACTGAGCATCTCCATAGACCTCTCCCGGTGGAATGTCAGATGTACATAGAACGAACCTTGCAGGGTAGGCAAACTTGGCTCTTTTATGACTTGTGGACTTCAACTCCCAATATTCCTGAGCTAACATGACTGGAAGAGGAATTCTGGGAGTTGAAGTCCACAAGTTATTGAAGAGCCAAGTTTGTCTACCCCGGCGTTAAGGGAATATGATAGCTAAAATAATAATAAAAGAACACCCCCAGAAAGTATAATCTGTTTCTTGCCCATTTTAATCAAGTTCTCATGTTTCTTTCAAACTGAACTTCATCTTGATGTAGGATATAATCTTGATCGCTTGGGATTTCCCTGAGAGCAAATTACTTTCAAATTGGGTCCTCTGGTGAATGAGCTCCGGAAATGTTGGGATTACGATTCCCACGCTCCCAGAAAAGCAAGGCTGCTGGCCATGATCTGGGAATTCTCTGAACTGTATTCATGAAAAATGGGCTCAGCAGGTTAACAAAGGCATTGTAACTGCAAAAAGTAAAACGGCTTGGAATCAACTTGTTTTCATTCAGTTTGATCTTGTAGCTGCCTCACTTTCCAGCTGGAAATAAAATCCAGAAAATGTTACCCGAAGGTAGATTAAGCACCCTTTTTCCCAGGGACAGATAGTCCTTGACTTGCAATAGTTTGTTTAGTGACTTCAAAGTTACGACAGCACTGAAAAATGTGATTTATGACTGTTTTTCACAGCTACAGTATGACCTTTGCAGCATCCCCATGATCATATTGATCAAAATTCAGGTGCTTGGCAAGTGGTTCATATTTATGCCAGTTGCAGTGTCCTGAGGTCATGCAAGCAGCTTTTGTGACCTGCCAAGCAAAGTCAATGGGGAAATCAGATTCATTTAGCAACCATGTGACTAACTTATCAACTGCAGCGATTCACTTAACTGGTGAGGAAGGTGGTAAAATGGGGCAAAACTCATTTAACAAATGTCCCACGCAAAAGAAATTTTGGGTTCAGTTATGGCCGTAATTTGAATACTACCTGTACAGAGAATTTACATGTAAGGCAAACAGTTCTTTCTATTCTTCTCTAGACACATTTTTCCCCCGCTTCTTTTTTTCTTGGCATTCAAAACAATCCCATCTTCTGAAAAAGAATAAAATTGCTTGCAGTCGGAAACACCTCCCATCCCCGAGGACCACAGGTCAAGCATAATTAAAGGAAATTACACCTCTGTATTTCTCCTGGGCTTGAAGCAACCACTTTAAATTAATCACACCTTTCATTAACATACATTTATTTTTAATAAATGACCCCACAAAATTTCCCTTATTTTTGTTCCTTTGATCTTATTGCTGTTTCTTACAATCCTGAGAGGAATAATCAATAGTTACAAAATTCTGTACTTTCTAAGGCAGTGGTGTGACCCTTAATACTGTGACCCTTAATACTGTTCCTCATATTGTGGTGACCCCCAACCGTAAAATTATTTCCATTGGTACTTCATAACTGTAATTTAATATGTTTTCCAACAGTCTTAGGGCGACCCCTGTGAAAGGGTCATTTGACTCTCAAAGGGGTAGCGACCCACAGGTTGAGAACTGCTGCTCTAAGCAGAAGCTTCTTGAGTATGGTTTGCAGGCCATGAAGGGGTCTGTATTCCACAGGGACAATTGAGTCACTCTATACAAATGTACCATCAATGTCCTACTGAGAGGCAGATTGGAAAGCCAATTGCTTGTGCTGGATGGTCATTTCTAATTCCAGGAGAGAGGATGATCGAAGATTTCTGGAAACTTGCATCAAATAGGGAATGGCTAGCTTACTCCTACCTGGAATCTTCAGAATACTAGCTGGCTTGTAACCAGTTAAATGGCAGGAAAGTTTCTACTTTGTAACTTGGGAAGAGGTGCTAGGTTGGAAGGCAGATCCCAGGCTTCCTCTAAAAGCTCACATTTGCACCTTTATAATGGGAACCATTTTAATTCCAAGATAGTTTCCAGCATATAACTTGCATTCTGTATTTTCAGGCATATTGGTTTATTTCAAACACTGCTTCATTGTCTCTGATCTTCCTCCAAGAACTAGTTCAACGTTTCCTCCTGTTTCACAGTCGTTTTGGGTGTTGCCTTTAACCAACGGGAGTATTATGTTGTCTTATTTGGGAGAGATAACCTGCACTTCCATTCAAATTTGATGTTAGAGCCTTGGGACTTGATAAACATTTCTTCCTTTTCAGTTAATTGTCAACTGATCCAAATCCTGAAAATTCATTTGAGGCATTCTTTAATCTGCTGTATTGTGCTTGGTGATGGAATATCTCACTGTGCAATGCTAGTATTTTTAAGTGTTTCTTCTACCGTTAGACTTCTTTGTAGTATCCGCTGTTGGAAGTGGGATATGTTATTTTTAAGATAATAGGCAAAACAGCATGTACTTTCCAGTCTCTTGTTTTTGATCATGCAATCATTGTAATCAGGTCCCTGATGATACTTTTTATTTGCTATAGTTTTAAAATAAAACCTTTTAGATATTCTGGGATCTTCCCTGGTAAGCAAAATCCAACTCTGCCTTTGGCTTATGATGATATTTTGTTTTAGTAAAAGTCCTTGAGAAAATGGCATTTTATTGAACACATTATTACAAATTTTGATGTGCCAAATTAAAGCAATTTATCTACGTAAAATGTACTTACCTGTACATGGATTTTTTAAGAAGAACAGAAGCTGCTTTTCTTTTGAGAGTTCTTATAACCGAGGTTTTCAACAAAACTGTATGCCAACTTTAATATATTATTTTATACTGTATATTTTAAAATATGTGTCACTATTTTTTTTTTAAATTCACTTGTTAGATGCCTTAAGTGAAATTCTGACTAAAAAAGGGATGAAAAGTTTTTATGCACATAGAACGGTAAAATTCCGAACAGTAGTTACCCAATCACACAACACAAAAAATGTAGAAATTTAAAGTATTCTTTTGACTGTTTTATTTCCAAGGTCATAAATAACAGTTTCTTATGTTTTTGCTGTATAGTTTCTCCTGGAAAGGCCGTATCGCATCTGCAGAAAATTCTGACATAAAACTTTGATGATGATGATGATAATGGTGATGATGATATAAAAGTAAATCCTTGCCCAGCATACTCAAGTTTAGTTTTGAATAAAGCAGAAATGCGTTCCTTTGTTTTTAACTCCCTTTTTTTTCCTCAGAGGAATTTTTTCAAGTTGTGGACAATAGGAAATAATCATAGCAGCAGCAAACATAACTAACTTGTTTCTCACGCTCTCTGTACAGAAAGGACAGCAGCATAGCAATCATAATAAAATAGAAGGGAAAAATTCACTCATTGGCACTGCTTTCCACAAGATTTTTACATAAAAGTTTACTTAATGTCCATGTTTTAGTTGTCCACAGTTTAAAATATTTGCAAATATGGCAGTAGCAGTCCAGAAATATTCCAACACTTTTACACAAGGAATCAATGTTCAACATTAATAAATACCCCTTTTACCCTTCAAAAATAATATTTTGAAGGTGACATTATATTTGGCTTGCACATCATTTAAGTGCACTCAAACATTCACACTGAATGTAGAAAGTCTTAGAAGTGATTTGGGTGAAGGATTTCCCTGATCTACATGTTTTACCTAGTAAATACAAACATGATTTTCTATTAAAATGCTCAAATCTATTCAGAGCAAGGATTCATGGTATGAACAAACATTAAAATTCATTGCCTTTGTAACTTTAGCAATTTAATTAAAATAAAAGGTGTTTTCTCTAGATTTATGTCGAAGACAGTTTTTGCTGCTGTTTTGTGAACCCAAAGCCTATAAAAGAAAATAAACTTTTCTGAAGGAAATTGATGGTCTGTATTGCAACTGAAAGATTGCTTCAGTTTCTTAAGAATCCTGTTGGGGTCTCTTCTGTGAAGCTTTTCCCTGAGTCATGTATTTACTGGAAAGGCTGCCTATATATGGAGACAAAAAGACTGAAATGAGGACATCAACAAGAAAGTTTCAACAGCATTAACACCCCCAAACCCCAGGGTAAGATAGTTCTTCATGGGGAGAAATGAGCCTTGGTGGTGCAGTGGGCTAAGTAGCACTTAGCTGCCAGCTGCCTGCAATTAAGGTGAGTTCAAATCTCACCAGGCTCAAGATTGACTCAGCCTTCCATCCTTCCGAGGTAGGTAAACTGAGGACCCAGACTGTTGGGGGCAAAAAGCTGACTCTGTAAAACACCGCTTGGGGGGCCTGAATGCCCTAATAAGCAGGTATATACTAAAGAATGAAGGCTATTGCTATAAAACATATGTATGTTTCAAGAAGGTTGTAAGCCACCCTGAGTCTCTGGAGAAGGGTGGCATATAAATTGAATTTTAAAAAAACGGTGCATTGGTAAAGCTTAAGTAAATACCTTTTTCAAATCACTAAATTCATTCTATACTATTCACAATAGCTCTTTTGTAATCTCAAACTTCAAACGCCACAACCTGTTCTTCCTATCTAGACTGAGGAAAAAAAGCCTCAACAGTTTGACTTGGAGAGCCAAGGTCAAAGATGGGGGGAAGCACCTACATACTGAAATGTGGTGTAGGCAATGCGATTGAGATGGTAGGCTGCAATTCTTATCACCCTTCCCTCACCCCTTAGTTATAGTGCCTGGAACTGATGGGAGTTTCAATCCCATATATATATAGTGTATCTCTGCATTAAGGCAAAAGACAATGTATTGTTCTTAATGCAGATCACCAAATGACAATTGTATCTTGAAAAGCATTTCTACTTTTCATTACTATAAGAAAATATCAATGACAACTTCTGTATACCGACTACATGATGCACAATTCTGTTCAGGCTCTTGGGTTAGATCCTAAAAGCCATTCATGTAGGAAAAAAGGCAGAAATAGATGTTCTTGTTCCTTCCTCATGCTGCAGCCCCCATATTGGTCTCCAAAACTTCTGAGAGCTGGACCAACACCCTCCATCTGACCCAAATAATTGGGTAGAGGGGTGCTACTGAAAACACCAATCCCAAATCTTTAGCCATTCAGCAAGGCAAGGAGCTTGCATAAATTATTGTGAGAAAAAAAGTTGCGATTTTTTTCCATCTATTTCAATAATTACATCTATAGCATTTCTTAGACAGTAAGTTTTGCATTAAAAAAAAGCTTAATTTACAAACCTGACTGGGGACCCAAAATTAGTTTCCCTTTCTGTTTCTTTTTTTCTTCCTGTGGAGGTAGTCCCTTAAAATACAAATAAGAAAAAGCATGAACGAACAGTCAGAGGTAGCTAATATACAATGTGATAACAGAAATATAACCTTGCAATATCTTAACAGGTATCTATTTGAAATGATGTACCATGAATTTTATCATGTATTAAGATAAAAGCTAATCTTATTTGTTTTTAAAAAAATCAATACTTGATTTACCTGATTTAATCGACCAGAGTGTTTAACAGCACTGGATATAGGGGTCCCACATGGATTTTCTAACATCAGAACACCTTAGAAAGTTAAAATTATAGTTTGTGAAAAAGTTTACATGTCTGCATCAACCTTCCAAATACTTTTGACCTCAGTCAAAAATCACCTCTCAAGGCGTGATTCATTGTTAAACCATTGTTTGTTAAAAACATCATAATTGTCTGAATGTATGCACTGCCTTGTCTTTAATAAGATAGCTTATGGCTCATAATTGCATTCATGCACAACATGCCAAGACAAAACTAAATGAATAAGGAGCAACTTTTGGAAGGCTATCTTTCAAAAGAGGTCTATTGGTGTTTATTTATTTATTTATTTATTTATTTATTTATTTATTTATTTATTTATTGATTGATTGTATTTATGTACCGCCCTTTTCCAAAATGGACTCAGGGCGGTGTACAGGGCATTAAAAAACAGAAAGTACAAAAGTTAAAATGGATTAAATTTAGCACGCCCAAACATACAAGATAAAAATAAAATCCCCTCCCTCAATCCAATTTTATTTGGTTCATCTGAAGAAATTGCTAAGGTTACAATTTGAAGTAAAGGGAAGAGGGCAGAGTTCTTACTCTTTACTCTTGCAATTTTCCTAATGAAAATTTCCTTTTCACTGCTCCCTCCTTCCTCAATCCAGAGGTTAAGCACTTTTTTGGGCGAGGGTAAAAGTCTCAAGTAGCAAAGTGGAAAATTTAAAAAGTTATCAGGGGAGGAAAAAATCTTGTTTTAATATACTCCCTTTCACTACACAACAGTGAACATTTTCACAGACACAATACTCCTGAAATAAATGTTGTTATATCCAAAGTTGTCTGCATAATTTCCTTAAATGTATCTTACTTCCACCCCAAGCAAGCAAACAACACTATTTCCATCATTTCTAATTTTATTATTTGCATTAACAATGTCATTATACTGATATCATTATGCAAATAACGTAACATAAAATTTAGCACATATCTGGGTATAACAGCCATCTCCCCTATTTGAATAAGCACTTAATTTGCTGACTAGGCATCCCTTCCAGCTGACAGGCTAGGAAGCAATTTTCAACGACTTCCTCTTTTGACTCTATCTCTTAATCCCAAACTCTCATGCCAAATGTTAATATCTGCACTGCTGTAGATCTAAATCATAGCTTTAGGAAGGTACGCTCAATGCTGAGGCCATCAGTTTGACCCTGATGAATATACAGTAAAATATCCATTAGCAGCATTGGACTGAAGCTAGAGTTCATACCTGCAGCTCCTTTGTGCTGTGGGCATTCTTTTTTTATGTGTCCTTCCCTTCCACAAATGAAACAACGTTTTTCTCTTAAATCTCTATCTTCTTGCCACTTCCATTTCTCTCCCACTGGCTTGGGAGATTTCTCTTTTCCAGTTTCCATTCCTCCTCTTCCAGATTTATTTTTGTTAAGCGCACATATTTGCAGCTTTCCATCCTTTAATAACACTTCTCTTTCTGTAGTTTTAATTGGGGTCTCTTGTTCATCTTTACTTCTCTTTTCTTTATTTTCTGTGTATCTTTGGTTTTTAGGGTCTTCACTATCATGCCGTCTTCGGAGCCTATAACAGTATTGATTGAAATAATTTTTCTTTTATGCAGTTTAAGCCTGAGAAGTATACTATAGCAAAATCACTTTAAAATGTGCTGGATTCCTTTCTTCTACTGCACATCTTGGAGCTAACAGTAAAATACATTTTTACTAGTCTTTTTGCAATTGCACTTCCCATTTTTTACAGTTTTTAATATTATATATTATTTCTGCACTGCTTGTATTTTCAAATGTCCAAACAAATTTACTTGGAAGATTCTCAATCAAAACTAAAGACACTGATGAAAACAACTATATACAACACACAGTATTTTGTTAGGTCAATCTAATGCCATAATTTCAGTAACATAGTAGTATTTTCAAATTATGAGGATTCATAGTTTCAGAATAGTATACATATTTTAAACCATCTATTTTCCATATGCAGCACTAAAATACAGAGGGAATATTTTTAAATTTGTAATAATTAGATTATATCTGCACTTGAGCAAAAACAAACTTACTTTCTCCGCATCGGGCAGTCTTTCATGAAATGTCCAATTTTACCACAAATTCTGCAGCATCTGTCATTTGGGGCCAATTCTCCTTCTGTAAGCACTTCTGGGTCAAAAAAATATTCCTAGCAAAGCATTAAGCATAGTAAGCTTTTAAGACCTGAAGATTGTCCCTAAAGCACAATAAGTAAAACCTACTTCCTAAGTCTGACTGTGCTATTTAATTTAGATTGTTTATTTCAGTAAGGGGACTAGAAAACATGTAAAAGCCTACAAAATTACAACTTTGAATCCAGTTCATATATAAATTCAAGTTAATTTGAAATAATTCCAGTTAGCTAACTTGAAATAGTTAATTCAAGTTAATATAGAATCAAGTTACCGGTAAATTTTGGACCACAAGACTCACTTCCCCCCCCAAAAGTGGGGGGGAAATGAGGGTGCGTCTTATGGTCTGAATGCTGTCCAAGCGCATGCACGAGCGGGGACAAGCACTCTCAGAATGACGGAGCTAAATATTTTAGTATACTGGTACTATTTAGTTCAGAATATTTTTTTTCTTGTTTTCCTGCTCTAAAAACTGGGTGCGTCTTATGGTCAGGTGCGTCTTATGGTCCGAAAAATACGGTAATTTGAAACTTCTGATTAAATGTTGGAGGGCAAATTGTATTAAATGAGATAAAATTGCAATATTTGGTTACAGATCCACTATTTGTGACATGGAAATTTAAACATATGATTCTGATGAGTAACACTTTTCAATATCTTTGTAAAAATTCTTTAGTTTCTAGAGTATCTAAAATGTCTTGCATACAGATTGCAGTTCCCCATCAAAATATTATCATGTCTTCAGTAATTTCATTTATAAACTATATCGTAATGCTCATACTTTTAAGTAACCATCTGTTAATTTAAAATATGTATTGATTTTCTTGCATCAATAAAAAGTTTACAAATTGACTGAGAAAAAGCATCACTAATGAAGTACTTGAAAGGCAACTAGGTCATGAATTTTCTAACACTCACCATTTTTGAAGGATATTCTTTTGGAAATCCTCTTATTGGAGTGCCAAATACCCTCCTGCCATTTATAAAAGCCTTCATTATAAAATTTGTCACTAAAATAATGGAAACAAAGATAATTAACTGTGTAATTAAAAATAATCAATATTTACTTAGATGCAAGTATACATAAGATAACTGACAAAGGGTCTTACTTTTTCTTGATAATCCAGCTCCAAGATTATGATTCAGATCAAAAGGATCTGCAAAGGATGTATTAAACATTAGCAAAATCCATAAAAAAACATTAAACAAGCCTTATCAATGGAATGGCTATTTCAGAACAACTTTATATCTCTTTGACACATAGGTAGAGTTCACATACTGTATTAAATATTAATGTATTTAGCAAGCTATAATGATCTGGTTCCTATGAGTTATAAGCAATTGTTCATAGGCCACAGTATGGCATAGTGTGATAGATGCACTCAGTCCTAAAAAAGAAGCGTGATATCTATGGTAAATTCTAAAAGATATAAACAAAAAAACTTTACATGAGTTGAGGATCATAACATTCAGTCAATCTTTTTTCCAATCCAAACTTTGTTAGAACTAGAGTTCAATATAGTCAGGGAGTAAAGAGAAACTTCCAGTGCAAGGAGGAGAAAGCAGTATAATGTCCTTTAGGATCTGCCCTCAGAAACCCAGAATAGATATGGATGGATGGAAAAAAGAGTGCTATGCAGATAAAGCTACAAAAAAGGATGGCAGGGTCAATATCAGATCCCCATGATTTCATCTGTAACATTCAAAGGAACTAAATGATTTCAAGAGGTCTGCATAATATTAGGTACATTATGAGACATAGAAAGAATATGAAAGACCATAAGAGAAGTTTAGAATCTACAGAAAGTACTCTACAAAACTATTCTATACTACAAAACAACTCTGGTGTGTGCTCTATATCCATCTTATTTTTGTTAGAGACTATTTCTTCTCTGTGCTCTTTGTTTAACGTAACATACAGAGCAATGGCAGTGGATCCATCAGCTCGTTTGTAGACTGTCAGCAGTGGCCTTACTGAAAGGACATCAAGAGAAGCACCATGCAGAAAAATGCTAAGTTTCCTATCTTTCTTCAATGCAGAATAGTGATATCATTCATTCTGGTGCCAGACACTGTTATGCACTTAGTAGGTAGTCACCTAATAAAGCCCTTGCAATAAAAAAATTCTCTATGTTAAAATGTCAATAAAATGTTCATAAAGTAGAGATACCTTCAATGACTATGTATTTCGAAGTCCACTGTTTCTTGAATGTTGTAAGCAAACTTTTTCTTCGGATGCAAATAACATGCTCTTTAAAATCAAATTCCTCAGTATAAAAACGTAGAAGTCCTAGCCATAATTCACCAATGGATTCTTTATTTTTACCAAAATCTGACCAAACATCTGACTGAAAAGAGAGGAAAAAAACCTTTTTTTGCTCAATTTTTAAGAGGGTTAAAGTTTAAAATGTAAATGTAATTTAATTATTATGTACAGATGAACATTTTAACCTGTGTGCAAAAATAATACTAATAATATTCTTCTGTTTTTTGACTATTCTATGATGAAAGTTAAAGCCCTATAAAGCCCGGATTGTTGGGGGCAATAAGCTGACTTTGTAAAAATGCCGCTAATAAGCAGGCATATA